>JAUCBJ010001722.1:0-20596 GCA_032718475.1 Nemertoderma westbladi
TATGCTCCATAAGCTCACTTTGGCGTCTCTCTAATTCTTTTCGCTCACACTCATCCCTTGCCATTCTCTCCCTACACTCCCGTTTGCTCTGTTCAGCCAACTCTGCCACTCTCCTAGCTCCCTCCCATCGCCTTGCCTCACGCTCCTTGCGTTCCTTTTCCTCTCTCGCCTCATGCTCCTTACGTTCCGCCTCATCTCTCCCATCACGCTCCTTACGTTCCGCCTTCTCTCTCGCCTCACGCTCCTTGCGTTCCGCCTCCTTTCTCGCCTCACGCTCCTTGCGTTCCGCCACACGCTCCTCTTGTTCCTTTCTCTCTATTTCCTCACACTCCCTAAGGCTTCTCACGGCCCTTTCGGCCCTCTCTCCGGTTTCTCTGATCAATGCCGTTTCCCTCTCTAGCATCATTCTTCCCTCCTCTAACCGTTTATCTATTTCCCTTTGACCTTGCGCTATCAGGTCGAGATGGTACGCGGCATCTATCTCTCTCACCTGTCTTTCTTTCGCGGAGGATGTAGCAGACTTATCGGTTATGACGGACTCCCTCCCTACTGACTTTCCCCCGCACCCCGGAACTTCCTCCGACCGACGAGGCCGAATCCTCGGGGTTAACCTCGGATTCGCCCCCCTCAGGTCTCTCCCAACCCACTAATTTTACTCCCCGGGCATCGACTAAGTATGGCCCTATGTACACTACGCTAGGTTCCATACCCCTACACTCCCATAGTTCAATCAGTTCGTTGGCAACTCCCCTCGCCCTCTCCTCGGCTGGTTCTCTCTGCCCAAAACGCATTAGGTAATCAAAGTGTTTATTCGACTCACCTAGTCGTTTCCTCAGTCTCACCTCGTCTATCTTCGCCCCTCCTTTGGCCTCTCTCAGTCGCTCCCTGGTCGCGAGGTAGGCTCGTCGAAGTCGATCAGAAACCCCGACATCCTCGTCGCCGACCTCTCTTCCGTCTCTCCGGGTCCGACGTTGTACCGACGGCCCCACCGTCGCCGTTCCGGTGGACCGTTCGTCGTCCTCGGCCTGTGGCTGGCCGGCGACATCGGTACGTCGACCCTCGCTCCGCGTCGACTCGTCTTTCTCCCTTTCGACTCCCGACTCGTCTCTCCCTTCTCGTTGTAGACGGCCCCCCTCCGTTTGGATTGCCAGATCGTCTGTAGTCGACGGATCCGGCGTCGTGGGTCGATGCCGTCTCGCCACGGCCTCGCGGATCATTAGGTTGTCGCCCGGGGTCCACGGCGGTGTCGTCTCTCCTATTCGGCTCATCTTTGTCTTTGGTGGCTGGCAGCCACAGTCTGTCAGTTGGTTGGATCTAGTTCTATCACTGTTAGGGCAGCTGCTAGGATTCTATCACTGTTAGGGTAGCTGCTGGTGTTCTATCACTGTCAGGGCAGCTGGGTGGATCTAATTCTATCACTGTGACGGGATCTACGGATCCCGGTTTATCCGTTGGGTTTTCTATCTACGCGTCCCCGCCGTGTGTGAAAGGTAAAAGAGTTCTGATGTTCGGTAATATGTATAAAGGTATAATATAGTTGACATATATAGTATAGTATGACACGGTTACCGGTAGATAAGTATGATGGCGGTAGCGGACGGTGATAGAAGTCACCGTTCCACCCTACTGAGCTGACTGAGTAAACTGAATAACTGATTGCATCGACCGGTAATATATATTGCACGGTTTGGCCTTGTTACAGTACCTAGTCGATGCTGTCCCCCCATTGGCTAATATCCCTGTTGGCACCCTTTGGAGTGTTTCCCTTCACTCCCTGTGTTCTCTCTCGGTTAGGGGTTTGGCCCCTGACCCCTATTGTGTGTTTCTCCTTCCCACTTTGTTGGGGTGACACGAGTTATTGGTTACCCAATCTCGTGGCCCCCAATATTGCTTAATGGCTCACTCTATTTGTTTGTGTTAGCGGAATTGGATAAGCTAACACTCCCCCCCATGCTATCTTCCCGGTGAGAAGATAGCATCCAACTCAAGTGCGCTACAATTTCGCTGGATCCCGATCTATTATCGGGTGTGGGGTGGGTCTATTTTTTCGGAGTCGGCTTTCCAGGCCGCTCCCTATGGGTATGATGTCACTACCCTCTGGCGTCTCGTTTTGGGCCGATCGTGCGCTTCTCTCACACAATTTTTGTTTCCCCGGCACTCTCACCACTCTAGCTCCGCTCTCTAACTCAACTCCCCAGTCTTACTCTCTCCCCACACCTGAATCGCACTCTAACTTCTCTCCATTGTTTCTCCAGTGCAAACCTATTTAATTTATATAATCCAGTGAAAACCTACTCCATTTATATAATCCAGTGCAAACCTATTCAACTTATATAATCCAGTGCAAACCTATTCAATTTATATAATCCAGTGCAAACCTATTCAATTTATATAATCCAGTGCAAACCTATTCAATTTATATAATCCAGTGCAAACCTATTCAGCGTATATAATCCAGTGCAAACCTATTCAATTTATATAATCCAGTGCAAATCTATGCAATTTATATAATCCAGTACAAACCTATTCAATTTATATAATCCAGTGCAAACCTATTCAACTTATATAATCCAATGCAAACCTATTCAATTTATATAATCCAGTGCAAACCTATTCAACTTATATAATCCAGTGCAAACCTATTCAATTTATATAATCCAGTGCAAACCTATTCAATTTATATAATCCAGTGCAAACCTATTCAATTTATATAATCCAGTGCAAACCTATTTAATTTATATAATCCAATGCAAACCTATTTAATTTATATAATCCAGAGCAAACCTATGCAATTTATATAATCCAGTTCAAACCTATTCAATTTATATAATCCAGTGCAAACCTATTCACTTTATATAATCCAGTGCAAACCTATTCAATTTATATAATCCAGTGCAAACCTATTTAATTTATATAATCCAGTGAAAACCTACTCCATTTATATAATCCAGTGCAAACCTATTCAACTTATATAATCCAGTGCAAACCTATTCAATTTATATAATCCAGTGCAAACCTATTCAATTTATATAATCCAGTGCAAACCTATTCAATTTATATAATCCAGTGCAAACCTATTTAATTTATATAATCCAATGCAAACCTATTTAATTTATATAATCCAGAGCAAACCTATGCAATTTATATAATCCAGTTCAAACCTATTCAATTTATATAATCCAGTGCAAACCTATTCAATTTATATAATCCAGTGCAAACCTATGCAATTTATATAATCCAGTGCAAACCTATTCAATTTATATAATCCAGTGCAAACCTATTCAATTTATATAATCCAGTGCAAACCTATTCAGCGTATATAATCCAGTGCAAACCTATTCAATTTATATAATCCAGTGCAAACCTATTCAATTTATATAATCCAGTGCAAACCTATTCAACGTATATAATCCAGTGCAAACCTATTCAATTTATATAATCCAGTGCAAACCTATTTAATTTATATAATCCAGAGCAAACCTATGCAATTTATATAATCCAGTTCAAACCTATTCAATTTATATAATCCAGTGCAAACCTATTCAATTTATATAATCCAGTGCAAACCTATTCAACTTATATAATCCAGTGCAAACCTATTCAATTTATATAATCCAGTGCAAACCTATTCAATTTATATAATCCAGTGCAAACCTATTTAATTTATATAATCCAGTGAAAACCTACTCCATTTATATAATCCAGTGCAAACCTATTCAACTTATATAATCCAGTGCAAACCTATTCTATTTATATAATCCAGTGTAAACCTATTCAATTTATATAATCCAGTGCAAATCTATTCAATTTATATAATCCAGTGCAAACCTATTTAATTTATATAATCCAGTGCAAACCTATTTAATTTATATAATCCAGAGCAAACCCATGCAATTTATATAATCCAGTTCAAACCTATTCAATTTATATAATCCAGTGCAAACCTATTCAATTTATATAATCCAGTGCAAACTTATGCAATTTATATAATCCAGTGCAAACCTATTCAATTTATATAATCCAGTGCAAACCTATTCAATTTATATAATCCAGTGCAAACCTATTCAATTTATATAATCCAGTGCAAACCTATTCAACTTATATAATCCAGTGCAAACCTATTCAATTTATATAATCCAGTGCAAACCTATTCAATTTATATAATCCAATGCAAACCTATTCAATTTATATAATCCAGTGCAAACCTATTCAATTTATATAATCCAGTGCAAACCTATTTAATTTATATAATCCAGTGCAAACCTATTCAACTTATATAATCCAGTGCAAACCTATTCAATTTATATAATCCAGTGCAAACCTATTCAATTTATATAATCCAGTGCAAACCTATTCAATTTATATAATCTTGTGCAAACCTATTCAATTTATATAATCCAGTGCAAATCTATTCAATTTATATAATCCAGTACAAACCTATTCAATTTATATAATCCAGTGCAAACCTATTCAACTTATATAATCCAATGCAAACCTATTCAATTTATATAATCCAGTGCAAACCTATTCAACTTATATAATCCAGTGCAAACCTATTCAATTTATATAATCCAGTGCAAACCTATTCAATTTATATAATCCAGTGCAAACCTATTCAATTTATATAATCTTGTGCAAACCTATTCAATTTATATAATCCAATGCAAACCTATTCAATTTATATAATCCAGTGCAAACCTATTCAATTTATATAATCCAGTGCAAACCTATTCAATTTATATAATCCAGTGCAAACCTATTTAATTTATATAATCCAGTGCAAACCTATTCAATTTATATAATCCAGTGCAAACCTATTCAATTTATATAATCCAGTGCAAACCTATTCAATTTATATATTTCCTCCAATAGTTTGTTTCATTCACATTTATCCCTCAACCAATAAAAATCCTAGTAATTTCTGTAATTAATTTCTGTGTTGGTACTTTTAGATTTATTGCCATTGTTGGTATGAAGAGAAGAGACATAATATTACGAATTATGTCGATGAAACATTTTTATTTGATTATTTTGATTATTTTATTTTATTTTTATAAAAGTTATTTGATGTAGGTGTTTAGTGTAGTAGATTTGACATCGACATGCAGCTGATAAAATAGCTAGTCGGGACAGTCGGGACTTACCATATATGTCATCCATAATAACTGAGTATTCCAAATTAAAGTGCAATATAGTTTGCCAGGTATATAACTTGCACCTGTAATAAAAGAATAGTACTGTAGTATAGTAACTTCATTTTTACTATAAATAATTCATTGTTACTTAAGGAAGGGGGGGGGGGGGGGACTATTAAACTAAGAATTTTCGTTCTCTTATTTATGAGACTTCGTTTTACCCAAATTTATTTGCATTTGGTTCACATTTATAGAATTAATAGGTGGAAAAAAATTTCAAAAAAATTTCTCAAAATTTTTAATTTTTAACCTAATTAACATAATTCATGCAATTATTTTTTGAAATGCAAAGGCATTTAAAGAGTAAGGCAACGATTTTGAAAATTTCTTCTGCAACAATCGCGAAATCACGAAATGTCGCGATCGATATTTTATGTCTACCAATACCATAGGTGGAGCTTCGCAAATGTCGCGATCTTCGTGATATTTTGTGTTTACCAATACTATAGGTGGAGCTTCGCAAATGTCGCGATCTTCGTGATATTTTGTGTTTACCAATACTATAGACGGAGCTTCACAAATGTCGCGATCTTCGTGATGTTTTGTGTTTACCAATACTATAGGTGGAGCTTCGCAAATGTCGCGATCTTCGCGATATTTTGTGTTTACCAATACTATAGGTGGAGCTTCACAAACGTCGCGATCTTCGTGATATTTTGTGTTTACCAATACTATAGACGGAGCTTCGCAAATGTCGCGATCTTTGTGATGTTTTGTGTTTACCAATACTATAGGTGGAGCTTCGCAAATGTCGCGATCTTCGCGATATTTTGTGTTTACCAATACTATAGGTGGAGCTTCGCAAATGTCGCGATCTTCGTGATGTTTTGTGTTTACCAATACTATAGGTGGAGCTTCGCAAACGTCGCGATCTTCGTGATATTTTGTGTTTACCAATACTATAGACGGAGCTTCACAAACGTCGCGATATTTTGTGTTTACCAATACTATAGGCGGAGCTTCGGAAATGTAGCGATATTTTATGTTCACCAATACTATAGGTGAAGCTTCACAAATGTCGCGATATTTTGTGTTTACCAATACTATAGGTGGAGCTTCACAAACGTCGCGATATTTTGTGTTTACCAATACTATAGGTGGAGCTTCGCAAATGTCGTGATCTTCGCGATATTTTGTGTTTACCAATACAATAGGTGGAGCTTCGCAAATGTCGCGATCTTCGCGATATTTTGTGTTTACCAATACAATAGGTGGAGCTTCGCGAACATCGCGATCTTCATGATATATTGTGTTTACCAATGCTATAGGTGGAGCTTCAGAAATGTCGCTATCATCGCGATATTTTGTGTTTACCAATACTATAGGTGGAGCTTCGCGAACGTCGCAATATTTTGTGTTTACCAATACTATAGTTAGAGCTTCGCAAGCATCACGATCTTCGTGATATTTTGTGTTTACCAATACTATACGTGGAGCTTCGCAAACATTGCGATCTTTGTGATATTTTGTGTTTACCAATACTATAGGTGGAGCTTCGCAAACGTCTTGATCTTCGCGATATTTTGTGTTTACCAATACAATAGGTGGAGCTTTGCAAACGTCGCAATCTTCGCGATATTTTGTGTTTACCAATACAATAGGTGGAGCTTCGCAAACGTCGCGATCTTCGCGATATTTTGTGTTTACCAATACAATAGGTGGAGCTTCGCAAACGTCGCGATCTTCGCGATATTTTGTGTTTACCAATACAATAGGTGGAGCTTCGCAAACGTCGCGATCTTCGCGATATTTTGTGTTTACCAATACAATAGGTGGAGCTTCGCAAACGTCGCGATCTTCGTGATATTTTGTGTTTACCAATACAATAGGTGGAGCTTCGCAAACGTCGCGATCTTCGCGATATTTTGTGTTTACCAATACAATAGGTGGAGCTTCGCAAACATCGCGATCTTCGCAATATTTTGTGTTTACCAATACAATAGGTGGAGCTTTGCAAACGTCGCGATCTTCGCGATATTTTGTGTTTACCAATACAATAGGTGGAGCTTCGCAAACGTCGCGATCTTCGTGATATTTTGTGTTTACCAATACAATAGGTGGAGCTTCGCAAACGTCGCGATCTTCGCGATATTTTGTGTTTACCAATACTATAGGTGGAGCTTCGCAAACGTCGCGATCTTCGCGATATTTTGTGTTTACCAATACAATAGGTGGAGCTTCGCGAACATCGCGATCTTCATGATATATTGTGTTTACCAATGCTATAGGTGGAGCTTCAGAAATGTCGTTATCATCGCGATATTTTGTGTTTACCAATTCTATAGGTGGAGCTTTGCGAATGTCGCGATATTTTGTGTTTACCAATACTATAGGTGGAGCTTCGCAAATGTCGTGATCTTCGCGATATTTTGTGTTTACCAATACTATAGGTGGAGCTTCGCAAATGTCGTGATCTTCGCAATATTTTGTGTTTACCAATACAATAGGTGGAGCTTCGCAAACGTCGCGATCTTTGCGATATTTTGTGTTTACCAATACAATAGGTGGAGCTTCGCAAACGTCGTGATCTTCGCGATATTTTGTGTTTACCAATACAATAGGTGGAGCTTCGCGAACATCGCGATCTTCATGATATATTGTGTTTACCAATGCTATAGGTGGAGCTTCAGAAATGTCGCTATCATCGCGATATTTTGTCTTTTCCAATACTATAGGTGGAGCTTCGTGAACGTCGCGATATTTTGTGTTTACCAATACTATAGTTAGAGCTTCGCAAGCATCACGATCTTCGTGATATTTTGTGTTTACCAATACTATACATGGAGCTTCGCGAACATCGCGATCTTCACGATATTTTGTGTTTACCAGGTGGAGCTTCGCAAATGTTGCGATCTTCGTGATATTTTTTGTTTACCAATACTATAGGTGGAGCTTCGCGAACGTCGGGATATTTTGTGTTTACCAGTACTATAGTTAGAGCTTCGCAAACGTTGCGATCTTTGTGATATTTTGTGTTTACCAATACTATAGTTGGAGCTTCGCAAACGTCTCGATCTTCGTGATATTTTTTGTTTACCAATACTATAAGTGGAGCTTCACGAATGTCGCAATATTTTGTGTTTACCAATACTATAGTTAGAGCTTTGCGAACGTCGGGATATTTTGTGTTTACCAGTACTATAGTTAGAGCTTCGCAAACGTTGCGATCTTCGTGATATTTTGTGTTTACCAATACTATAGATGGAGCTTCGGAAATGTCGCGATCTTCGCGATATTTTTTGTTTACCAATACTATAGGTGGAGCTTCGCAAATGTCGCGATCTTCGTGATATTTTGTGTTTACCAATACTATAGATGGAGCTTCGGAAATGTCACGATCTTCGCGATATTTTTTGTTTACCAATACTATAGGTGGAGCTTCGCAAATGTCGCGATCTTCACGACATTTTTTTTTACCAATATTATAAGGTGGAGCTTTGCGAACATCGCGATCTTCACGATATTTTTTGTTTACCAATAATATAGGTGGAGCTTCGCAAGCATAGCGATCTTTGTGATATTTTGTGTTTACAAATACAATAGGTGGAGCTTCGCAAATGTCGCGACCTTCGCGATATTTTTTGTTTGCCAATACTATAGGTGGAGCTTCGCGAACATCACGATCTTCACAATATTTTGTGTTTACCAATACTATAAGGTGGAGCTTCGGAAATGTTGCGATCTTCGCGATATTTTGTGTTTATATATACTATAGGTGGAGCTTCGCGAACGTCGCGATATTTTGTGTTTACAAATACTATAGTTGGAGCTTCGCGAACGTTGTGATATTTTGTGTTTACCAATACTATAGGTGGAGCTTCACAAACGTCGCAATCTTTGTGATATTTTGTGTTTACCAATACTATAAGGTGGAGCTTCGGAAATGTCGCGATCTTCGCGATATTTTGTGTTTATATATACTATAGTTGGAGCTTCGCGAAAGTCGCGATATTTTGTGTTTACCAATACTATAGGTGGAGCTTCACAAATATCGCGATCTTCGTGATATTTTGTGTCTCCCAATACTATAGGTGGAGCTTCGCAAACGTCGCGATCTTCGCTATATTTTGTATTTACCAATAATAGAGGTGGAGCTTCTCAAGCATCGCGATCTTCGTGATATTTTGTGTTTACCAATACTATAGGTGGAGCTTCGCAAATGTCGTGATCTTCGCGATATTTTGTGTTTACCAATACAATAGGTGGAGCTTCGCAAACGTCGCGATCTTCGCGATATTTTGTGTTTACCAATACAATAGGTGGAGCTTGCGAACATCGCGATCTTCATGATATTTTGTGTTTACCAATACTATAGGTGGAGCTTCGCGAACGTCGCGATATTTTGTGTTTACCAATACTATAGTTAGAGCTTCGCAAGCATCACGATCTTCGTGATATTTTGTGTTTACCAATACTATACGTGGAGCTTCGCAAACGTCGCGATCTTCGCGATATTTTGTGTTTACCAATACTATAGGTGGAGCTTCGCAAACGTCTCGATCTTCGCGATATTTTGTGTTTACCAATACAATAGGTGGAGCTTCGCAAACGTCGCGATCTTCGCGATATTTTGTGTTTACAAATACTATACGTGGAGCTTCGCAAACGTCACGATCTTCGCGATATTTTGTGTTTACCAATACTATAGGTGGAGCTTTGCAAACGTCTCGATCTTCGCGATATTTTGTGTTTACCAATACAATAGGTGGAGCTTCGCAAACGTCTTGATCTTCGCGATATTTTGTGTTTACCAATACAATAGGTGGAGCTTCGCAAACGTCGCGATCTTCGCGATATTTTGTGTTTACCAATACAATAGGTGGAGCTTCGCAAACGTCGCGATCTTCGCGATATTTTGTGTTTACCAATACAATAGGTGGAGCTTCGCAAACGTCGCGATCTTCGCGATATTTTGTGTTTACCAATACAATAGGTGGAGCTTCGCAAACGTCGCGATCTTCGTGATATTTTGTGTTTACCAATACAATAGGTGGAGCTTCGCAAACGTCGCGATCTTCGCGATATTTTGTGTTTACCAATACAATAGGTGGAGCTTCGCAAACATCGCGATCTTTGCGATATTTTGTGTTTACCAATACAATAGGTGGAGCTTCGCAAACGTCGCGATCTTCGCGATATTTTGTGTTTACCAATACTATAGGTGGAGCTTCGCAAACGTCGCGATCTTCGCGATATTTTGTGTTTACCAATACATATAGGTGGAGCTTCTGCAAACGTCGCGATCTTCGCGATATTTTGTGTTTACCAATACAATAGGTGGAGCTTCGCAAACGTCGCGATCTTCGCGATATTTTGTGTTTACCAATACAATAGGTGGAGCTTCGCAAACGTCGCGATCTTCGCGATATTTTGTGTTTACCAATACTATAGGTGGAGCTTCGCAAACGTCGCGATCTTCGCGATATTTTGTGTTTACCAATACAATAGGTGGAGCTTCGCAAACGTCGCGATCTTCGTGATATTTTGTGTTTACCAATACAATAGGTGGAGCTTCGCAAACGTCGCGATCTTCGCGATATTTTGTGTTTACCAATACTATAGGTGGAGCTTCGCAAACGTCGCGATCTTCGCGATATTTTGTGTTTACCAATACTATAGGTGGAGCTTCGCAAACGTCGCGATCTTCGTGATATTTTGTGTTTACCAATACTATAGGTGGAGCTTCGCAAACGTCGCGATCTTCGCGATATTTTGTGTTTACCAATACTATAGGTGGAGCTTCGCAAACGTCGCGATCTTCGCGATATTTTGTGTTTACCAATACTATAGGTGGAGCTTCGCAAACGTCGCGATCTTCGCGATATTTTGTGTTTACCAATACATATAGGTGGAGCTTCGCAAACGTCGCGATCTTCGCGATATTTTGTGTTTACCAATACAATAGGTGGAGCTTCGCAAACGTCGCGATCTTCGCGATATTTTGTGTTTACCAATACTATAGGTGGAGCTTCGCGAACATCGCGATCTTCACGATATTTTGTGTTTACCAATACTATAGGTGGAGCTTCGCAAATGTCGCGATCTTCGCGATATTTTGTGTTTACCAATACTATAGGTGGAGCTTCGCGAACGTCGCGATATTTTGTGTTTACCAATACTATAGTTGGAGCTTCGCGAACGTTGTGATATTTTGTGTTTACCAATACTATAGGTGGAGCTTCACAAACGTCGCAATCTTCGTGATATTTTGTGTTTACCAATACTATAGGTGGAGCTTCGGAAATGTCGCGATCTTCGCGATATTTTGTGTTTACCAATACTATAGGTGGAGCTTCGCGAACGTCGCGATATTTTGTGTTTACCAATACTATAGGTGGAGCTTCGCAAATGTCGCGATCTTCGCGATATTTTGTGTTTACCAATACTATAGGTGGAGCTTCGCAAACGTCGCGATCTTCGCTATATTTTGTGTTTACCAATACATATAGGTGGAGCTTCGCAAGCATCGCGATCTTCGCGATATTTTGTGTTTACCAATACTATAGGTGGAGCTTCGCAAATGTCGTGATCTTCGCGATATTTTGTGTTTACCAATACAATAGGTGGAGCTTCGCAAACGTCGCGATCTTCGCGATATTTTGTGTTTACCAATACAATAGGTGGAGCTTCGCAAACGTCGCGATCTTCGCGATATTTTGTGTTTACCAATACAATAGGTGGAGCTTCGCAAACGTCGCGATCTTCGCAATATTTTGTGTTTACCAATACAATAGGTGGAGCTTCGCAAACGTCGCGATCTTCGCGATATTTTGTGTTTACCAATACAATAGGTGGAGCTTCGCAAACGTCGCGATCTTCGCGATATTTTGTGTTTACCAATACAATAGGTGGAGCTTCGCAAACGTCGCGATCTTCGTGATATTTTGTGTTTACCAATACAATAGGTGGAGCTTCGCAAACGTCGCGATCTTCGCGATATTTTGTGTTTACCAATACTATAGGTGGAGCTTCGCAAACGTCGCGATCTTCGCGATATTTTGTGTTTACCAATACTATAGGTGGAGCTTCGCAAACGTCGCGATCTTCGCGATATTTTGTGTTTACCAATACTATAGGTGGAGCTTCGCAAACGTCGCGATCTTCGCGATATTTTGTGTTTACCAATACAATAGGTGGAGCTTCGCAAACGTCGCGATCTTCGTGATATTTTGTGTTTACCAATACTATAGGTGGAGCTTCGCAAACGTTGCGATCTTCGCGATATTTTGTGTTTACCAATACTATAGGTGGAGCTTCGCAAACGTCGCGATCTTCGCGATATTTTGTGTTTACCAATACTATAGGTGGAGCTTCGCGAACGTCGCGATCTTCGTGATATTTTGTGTTTACCAATGCTATAGGTGGAGCTTCAGAAACGTCGCTATCTTCGCGATATTTTGTGTTTACCAATACTATAAGGTGGAGCTTCGGAATTGTCACGATCTTCGCGATATTTTGTGTTTATATATACTATAGGTGGAGCTTCACAAACGTCGCAATATTTTGTGTTTACCAATAGTATAGGTGGAGCTTCACAAATGTAGCGATATTTTGTGTTTACCAATACTATAGGTGGAGCTTCAAAAACGTCGCAATATTTTGTGTTTACCAATACTATAGGTGGAGCTTCACAAACGTCGCAATCTTTGTGATATTTTGTGTTTACCAATACTATAGATGGAGCTTTGCAAACGTCGCGATCTTCGTGATATTTTGTGTTTACCAATACTATAAGGTGGAGCTTCGGAATTGTCACGATCTTCGCGATATTTTGTGTTTATATATACTATAGGTGGAGCTTCACAAACGTCGCAATATTTTGTGTTTACCAATAGTATAGGTGGAGCTTCACAAATGTAGCGATATTTTGTGTTTACCAATACTATAGGTGGAGCTTCACAAACGTCGCAATATTTTGTGTTTACCAATACTATAGGTGGAGCTTCACAAACGTCGCGATATTTTGTGTTTACCATTACTATAGGTGGAGCTTCACAAACGTCGCAATATTTTGTGTTTACCAATACTATAGGTGGAGCTTCACAAATGTCGCTATCTTTGTGATATTTTGTTTTTACCAATACTATAGGTGGAGCTTCGCAAATGTCGCGATCTTCGCGATATTTTGTGTTTACCAATACTGTAGATGGAGCTTCTCAAACGTCACAATCTTCGCGATATTTTTGGTTTACCAATACTATAGGTGGAGCTTTGCAAACGTCGTTATCTTTGCGAATGTTCTAGAATATTTTTGAAAAGTAAGAAAATCGATAACTAACAAATATTTTTTATTCGGTAATATTAATAATAATAATGACAGTTATTTAGGGGTCTGGCTGGTTAAAAAACGATAAGGTTTTACAGTAAAACGTTATCGGCCTCCTGGCCTGCATCAGTACTATTATGTAGGAAAAAAACAAAAAACTAAAAAACCTTCACCGGATTAACTGACAAAGACCGTGACTGTGTGACATCTGTGTAAACAACTGTGTAAAATCTTAGCGTATTTTAACCAGCCAGACCCCTAAATAACTGTCGTTATTATTATTAATATTACCGAATAATGAACCCTCTGGTTTCGGCCATACAGTTTATTATTGAACTAAATATTTTTTATAACTGTTCTAGAACAATGTATATTAGTTCTAGAGCAAAAAGTATTTTTAAATAAATCTGTAATCCTAACCCGAACTCTATCCCTATCACTAACCATAAACACAACCCCAACCCTAACACTAACACCCTAACTGTGACGGGATCCAGGGAGGATCCCGGTTTATCCGTTTGTTAATTTACGCGTCCCCGCCGTGTGTGAAGAGTGAATGAGTTGAACATGTGTGAGTTTGTCGCGTATAATATTCAGGTAAAAGATATAGATATAGATATATGATGTCGTACACAGAAGGCGGGAAACGGTAATTAAAGTCCCGGTCCTTCCCTAGCTAAACTAACTAACCTAACTAGCACCAATATGATACTGAGATAACTGAAGTGAAATGATTACTGCCAACTGGCTATATTGCACGGGTTGGCCTTGTTACTCTACCTAATCGATGCCTTTCCCCCCTCTGATTGGTTGATACCCTTGTTGGCGCCCTTTGGAGTGTTCCCGTTCACTCCACCTGTTCTCTCTGGGTTAGGGGTTTGGCCCCTGACCCTCATTGTGTGTTTCTCCTTCCCATTTTGTTGGGGTGACACGAGTGATTGATTACCCAATCTCGTGGCCCCCAATATTGCTTATCGGCTTAACTTTATGGGGTGTTAGCGGGATTGAATAAGCTAACACTCCCCCCCATGCTATCTTCCCGGTGAGAAGATAGCATCCACCTCTAAGTGCGCTACAATCTCGCTGGATCCCGATCTAGTATCGGGTGCGGGGTGGAATTCTTTTCTCTCGGAGCCGGCTTTCCAGGCCGCTCCCTATGGGTATGATAACGCTACCCTGTATGCCTGGCGTCCCATGTCGGGCCGATCGCGCTCACCTCTCACGCGACTTTTGTTTCCCCAACACTTTCGCCCTATCTCTTCTCCACTCTCACCCTAACTCTCGCATACCCTCGGACCTCCTCGTCCCTCACTCAGCCTCTTATTCTCCCCCCCCACACTAGAATTGCGTCCGCACTCTCTTCGCACTTCGCACTATTACTCCGTCTCTCTTTGGCTACCTCATGCCTTCTGACGAGTCTCCCCCCCCCCCCCCTCTTGTGCCATCGCACTCAAGAAGTGTGAAATCGTCTGGTGTCTCGTCCATGGTGCCATAGTCAGTTATCCCCCCAGTCCCAGTAGCTAATTAAGAAAGGTTATATGACTATAGTACTTACTCCGAACGTATATTTTATTGCTAAACTACTGATCACTACGTACGTACATATAATTGCACTTATTTAATTATTTTGCATCAGCTTAGTTTGTACTTAATAGTTCGTACGTCCCACGCGGCGCCTTCCAGGCGTACCACGTCCAAGTCTCAGTTTCTCTCCCCCGGCCCTGGGAACCTATCTGTTCCTCTGGAGATAGTTCCCTCTGGCGTCCTCTTCCCTGGGTCGTTTCTTGGTTACTACCGCTCCTCTGGGATCCGCTTTCTGCTTTCGGACTTTCGCCGCCACCTCCCTACTGATCCCGGTTGTTGGCTCCTTGGGCGCTGGTGTTATTAGTGCCCGATATCGCTTCGCCGGTGGCCCCTCAGAGTGGCCCTGTTGTCTCCCTCTGGTGGCGTCCCATAGGATCATTTTCATTGCTCGCGGCACGTGCTCCGCCAAGAAATCCCTAAACTCCCCTCGGTTCTGTGGCGTCCACCTGTCCAAATATCTTTGTGTATTCATCACTCCGGCATACGACGCCGCCGTTGCTACCTCTTGATAGGTAAACGGTAGCCTCCGCTTTATGATTTCCATGTGAGCCTCCTGATTGATAAGGAAGAAACCCCACTTGAACTCCTGGGCCTTCATGCGCTGGCGCGTCATGGCCCCGACGTCGGCCCACTCCTCGAATCTTCTGAACTTCTCTTCGTCGTCCATCCAGTCGCACTGGCGTCCGTAGTGTCCCCGAAAGTTGCACTTCGGACATCGGTTATGCAACCGTGGACACGCCCCCATCCTGTGGCTCGACTCGCGGCAGTAGAGACAGAAGGTTCCCTTTTGGAACCGGTACAAGCAGCTCCTTTCCTGGTGGGTCTGTCTCCCACAGTAGTCGCAACCGAGTACCAATGTCTCCCGCCCCACGTCGTCTTTCGTCCCAAGCGATCTCCGCGGTCTGTGGAGTCGCTGGTAGGCGAACTTCTCCACGTTGGTGTCCCTGTCTACGTCGATCTCTCCGCCCCTCTCGGGCATCGTCTCCCCGAATACTACCCGTGGTGCCGTCCCCGGTTGCTCGCCCAACCTGATAGTGCTCCCCGCGAAATCCATCGCCGGCTCCTCGTGCACCCAGGTCCGCTTGCCGGATCTGTTCCAGAAGGCCCTCGCCCCACTGGCCGTCACCACCCTCCCGCCAACCCAGTCCGTGTCCGAGTGGCCAATCCTCTCGATGGGCGGCACCCCTCCGAACTCGTCGTCGTCCTCCTCCTCCTCTGGCAGTGGCTCCAACCCCGGTATCCCGATGGATCCACTATGTCCCTTCCCGCCTTGGCTCTCGCCCGTAGCTCTCCATCCCTCTAGCTCCCTTAACTTCCTTGGCGGTTGGTCGCCTTCAGCGCCCGCTGGTATGGGCATCTCTTGCAACCCCGACGTCGACTGTTTCGGCGATCCCACCGTCCATCCCAATTCTCGCCCTAGAGACTCCCCCGAACTCCCTGATGAAGTCCAATGAAGTTCGTCTAAGCCTGCCTGTTCCTCGAAGCCGTAACTCTGCGTCCTGGCCTCCTCTTCCCTCTCCTCTGCTTCTATCCTCTCCCGTCTAGCGACTTCTTCCAGTCGCTTTGCTTCTCGCCTATCCGTCTCTAGCTGCTCCCATCTCTGATATGGCGTATCTGTCTCCCCGTCTACCAGATGTCGGCTGTTGTAGTACACCGACTCGCCCTTCAGCCCCGGGTGGTCTACCAGACCGTCTGTAACGTAGTGAATTAGTTGTTGTGAATTACTTTAGCCTTATTTGTGTATGGAGGGAGATTTGATTTGAGATTATTGTTCTTTAGTTGAATATAATGCGGAATGTAGGAATGTGAGAAAGACAGACTTTTAGATACCCTACTTCAGTACCGTACCTGTTATCTTAACATTGGCGCAGTGTGTAAATATAACAGTTTATAATGTCGCCGGGTAGTTTACCATATCTTAGTGTGGATTCCATATCATTTAACGCGTGGAAGAGACAATTAGACGCCTACTATGCTCATAAAAATATTGATTCCAAGGATGGTGAAACTAAACTAACATGGCTTCCACAATTTGTATCCGAAGATTTGCTTATCACTATGGAGTACAAACTCGTTGATAAACGTTCCACTTTTGAAACTGTAATCGAAGCACTGGAAAAGGAATGGTATAAGTGCAAGAAACCGGTATCGCCCAGTGTTGATTTCTCGAAGTTTAAATTAGAGAAACCCTCTGAAGTCCAGAAAGGTTTAATTACATTGAAATTTTTATCGTACTATCTTTCGCTCGGCGACGACGCGGTTGTTCAGCGTTTAGTTGACAGCGTACCGACGAGTATTAAAGCCACAGTTTTCGCATGGAGGGCGACTAATCCAAAGGCAACTTCGCGCGATGTTGCCGAGTTCATCCAACAACTTCCGGATCCCGAGGAAACTTCCGTGTTTGCAGCAGGAATTACCGGTCGAAGGAACTTTTCAACCGATAGGAGTGAATCAAGAATGAAACTCAAATGTTCAACATGCAATAAAGTTGGGCATACTGTTGAACGCTGTTGGAAGGATTTAACTTGCTACACATGTGGGCAACGTGGGCATATTTCTCGATACTGTATGAAGTCAAAAAACTTGTCGGGGCTGTCAGGGACGAACTAACGCAGTCCAGTAGTTCCCTGACAGCCAGTTCAGTTTCTGTTGAATTTGTTAAAGGTGGTATGAGTAAACATAAAACTGCTTTAATTGACTCAGGTTCAGAAATTAGTTTAATTCCGAATGATGACCAATTGTTATCATTTGCAACAGAAACTCGCTGTGGAGATAGAACACTTAGGGCATTGGTTGGAAATCCATTTCAAATATTAGGATATGCAATGCTGGAATTTAAACTTGGTGGGAAACTTTGTAATCACTGGTTCGGTATTATTGATTCAAATCGTTTCGGTGTTACTATTGGCAGAGATATATTGTATAAATGTGGAGCAATTATCGACTTTGGGTTATCCCGAATTAGTTTACCTGCAGAAACTGCTTCAATTAAAAAGGAACTTTCGAAAGAAGACTTTTTATCTCAGTTCAGCCTACCGGCTCATTGGAATGAGAATGAAAGACGTAGACTTTCACAATTACTGTGGAAATACTCTGATGCCTTTAGTAATTCTCCAGAAGATATAGGATGTTATAAACATGCCGAACTTAATTTTGAGACTAGAGATCATACTCCGATATTTCAACGTGCTTATAGGCGGAGTGCAGTTGAGGAGAAAGAAATCATGGAACATGTCACAACAATGTTGGATATGAAAGTGATAGAGCCTAGTAAATCACCATGGGCTTTCCCAGCCCTGTTGGCTCCTAAGCCAGGAGGAAAAAAGAGATTTTGTGTGAACTATTCAAAACTTAATGAACTCATTGACCATGACCAATATCCTTTACCACGCATAGCGGATATAATCGACCAATTATCAGGTTGTCCAGTTGTTAGTACATTGGATTTACAATCAGCCTATTGGCAAATTAAGATCAATCCTGAAGTTCGCCCCAAAACTGCCTTTCAAGCAGGAAATGGATTTTACCAATTTACAAGAGCACCATATGGCATTCACCTCTGTCCTCCATTGTTTCAAAGAGAGATACGTCAAACTGTTAGAAAAACAGATGAATACCTACCAGAAAGTTCAAGGAAATTACCTGATCCATATTTAGACGATATTGTAGTTCCATCAACTAATGTTCCTGAACATATTGATATGCTGGAAAATATTTTCTCGAGATTAATCGAAGATGGATGGAAACTAAACCCAAGAAAATGTTCGTTTGGAAAACAATCAATAAAAATATTTGGATTTATATTTGAAAATGGCCTAATGAAGACGGATCCGGAGAAGATTCAGGGTATTCTGAATTATAACGAACCTAAAACACCAAAACAATTACAGACGTTCACTGGTATGTGCGGTTACTATTCACAATTTATTCATAATTATGCAACTATTGTGGCACCACTCTATACAGCTCAAACTTTACCATCAAATAAGTTTAAATTTAATGATGAATGCAAACGAGGATTTTCCCATTTGAAAGCATGTTTAAAGGATGAAAACATGGTATTGCGTTTGCCAGACTTTGAGGCCCCATTTGTCTTAGAAATAGATGCAAGTTCAGTGGGGATTGGAGCTGTATTATGTCAACCAATAATTGATGAAAGACCCATAGCGTATGCTTCTCATAAACTGACTCCAACAGAAAAAAGATACTCCACAACAGATAGGGAATTTTTGGCTTTGAAATGGGCCGTGCATAAATTTCATACGTACCTGCATGGAAGACCATTTAAAGTAATAACTGATCACAAGCCCTTAATAGCTCTTGTATTTAGGGGGAGTAATTGTTATAGTGACAGACAAGCACGTTGGAGGGAAACTCTAAGCCGATATGATTTTGAAATTATATATCGGAAGGGTGAAGATAATACTGTAGCTGATGCACTTAGCCGCTCGTATTTTGATCTCAATTTAAATGCAACAGCCCCCGAATATATCCCATCAGATAAAGCTCAATGTGCAGCAATTAGCATTTGTCTGAATTCCAATTGGGTCAAAAGACAATCTGAAGATAAAGATATTAAAACTTTGATAGATTCCAAACAAATACCTCCAAATTATACTATTACAGATGGTATTTTATATTATTTTGGACGAGTAGTAATTCCAGAAAATGAGATTAATAATATTATTGGTAAATATCATAGTTTAGGGCACTTTAGTGTCAAAAAGACAAGACTGAGTATCCTTACAGGTGGTTTATGGTGCAAAAATCTTTGGAAACGGGTACATTCGGCTGTTGAAAACTGCCGCACTTGTGCTTCACAAAAAGGTTATCGGCAATTTCATCCGGTAACTTTAACATTACCAACCGGACCAGCGCTATTGCCGTTTGAATTTGCCGCTATTGATATAGTGGGTCCATTACCAACACAGCGTTCGGGTTATACTCATGTACTAACCATAATAGATCATGCAACACGATTCTTAGTTGCGACTCCTCTCATTAAAACTGATGCATCTACTGTCGCCAAAGCTTTTCTCGACAACTGGGTTTTTCATTGGGGTCCACCGCGCGTTTTACTTTCTGATCGAGGTTCGAATTTTTTGGCGGAAATATTTAAGAATATTGTTTCTAAACATGACATTTCCAGACGAAAAACAACATCATATCATCCCCAGGGGAATGCGATTTGTGAGAGGGTGCATCGGACATTGAATGATCGCTTGAGATGTATGGGTGGACCTTGGCTCGATAAACTTCAGGAAGCGGTGTATGACATTAATAGAACCCACAATGATGCTCTAGGATCTTCTCCATTGGAAATGGTATCGGGTAGATCTAAACAACCACCATTAACTGATTGGCCCTCTGAGGATAAACAAGTTACAGCAAAACCCCATATAGGAGATCAGGTCTTAGTGCGAACGAGAGGAATTTGCAATAAACTGAGTCCAAGATTTTCAAATCCAGGAGTTGTTGCAGGGAGGCCATTTGAGCAAGTAGTACTTTTAGCTGACGGTAGATCCATAAATATTCGAGATTGTAAAATTAT
>JAUCBJ010001723.1:0-13785 GCA_032718475.1 Nemertoderma westbladi
TTAAAAATATTGTTTCTAAACATGACATTTCCAGACGAAAAACAACATCATATCATCCCCAGGGGAATGCGATTTGTGAGAGGGTGCATCGGACATTGAATGATCGCTTGAGATGTATGGGTGGACCTTGGCTCGATAAACTTCAGGAAGCGGTGTATGACATTAATAGAACCCACAATGATGCTCTAGGATCTTCTCCATTGGAAATGGTATCGGGTAGATCTAAACAACCACCATTAACTGATTGGCCCTCTGAGGATAAACAAGTTACAGCAAAACCCCATATAGGAGATCAGGTCTTAGTGCGAACGAGAGGAATTTGCTAATAAACTGAGTCCAAGATTTTCAAATCCAGGAGTTGTTGCAGGGAGGCCATTTGAGCAAGTAGTACTTTTAGCTGACGGTAGATCTATAAATATTCGAGATTGTAAAATTATTCATGTTTCTGGTGAAGGGGGTATGTAACGTAGTGAATTAGTTGTTGTGAATTACTTTAGCCTTATTTGTGTATGGAGGGAGATTTGATTTAAGATTATTGTTCTTTAGTTGAATATAATGCGGAATGTAGGAATGTGAGAAAGACAGACTTTTAGATACCCTACTTCAGTACCGTACCTGTTATCTTAACAATTACACTAGGCCCAACGTTTGCATAGTGTCCTGTGGTTATCAGCGACACAATCACATTGTTTTTTTCCTACTAATTATACATTTTGTCTCAAATGGGGCAATAACCAATTACGATCTCCAGCATGACATGACAGATACATTAGATATAATTAGATATCGCCTCTATTGATGACATTATCCACCACTCACCCGCCACTGATAAAATTTTTGTAGGTTTTAAAATGAGGGATGCGACGCGAGGATGACAAACGCTTATCCCAATGTAACGTATTTGACATCAAATAATATTACTAGGATCGGCATGGTGCATTGCAGCTGCATTTTTAAGAATGCTGTGCCGGCTTGTTGACAAATTTGCGCCGCCACAACTCCGTATCACCCATGGCATTTGCTAGATCATCCGCATCTTCAAGGCCAGTGTCCTTTAAGATGCGTCTCAAGAAAGTCATGGGCTGTCCACCATGGTTATTCACTCCATGAGGCTGCCAAAGTATACAAGATTATGCACTGACTGGTCCTCACGGTGAAAGCAATGTCCTGCAAAGCGGAGGCGATTTTGTTCTAGTGTCAAGCTTGGGGGAACCAATGATACACTTCCAATGTTATATAGTGTCTGGTTGGAGATGTGTGCATTGTACTTGACACAATGAACCCGGCGTAGCATTCTTGTGAATGTGCCATCCAGAGATTTGGTGTCCTCAGCAGTTAGAGCCCAGCATGGACTCCCATAGAGGAGTACTGGAACTACTGCTGCTCTAATAAATCGGACCTTAGTTTCCGATTAATTCTCGGAGACTTCCAAATCCTGGAAAGCCTATTCAAGGCTGCCCATGCCTTTCCCTTACGTATTCGAAGGTCCTCACCTATCTTCCGGATCCATGATCCCAGGTAACAGAAGTAGTCGAAAGGCTCAAGCATACCATCCTTTGAGCTTATGCTCATCCGATAGACTTGCTGAGGAAACAGTTTTTGATGAGGGAAATCTTAATAGAATAATGAACGATATCGCCAAAGAAATAATTTTCCACTTCATTTCAAATCAAATTAATATTAAATTAAACAATAACAAATACATAATACAGTAATAAGACATACAGACATAAACCAACGTTTCAACTCAAAATAGAGCCATCTTCAGGGTAAGTAATAACAACTGCCTATTCTAATACTGGATTAACGGTGCAACAAATACAGGCCTAAGTAAACACAATTTTTAATAATACTACATAGTGATTATAAATCTAACTACAGTAATATACAAACTCAAAATAAAAGGGGGGGGGGGGGGATACTATTGGGAATTATTTTGAGTTTGTATATTACTGTAGTTAGATTTATAATCACTATGTAGTATTATTAAAAATTGTGTTTACTTAGGCCTGTATTTGTTGCACCGTTAATCCAGTATTAGAATAGGCAGTTGTTTTTACTTACCCTGAAGATGGCTCTATTTTGAGTTGAAACGTTGGTTTATGTCTGTATGTCTTATTACTGTATTATGTATTATGTATTTGTTATTGTTTAATTTAATATTAATTTGATTTGAAATGAAGTGGAAAATTATTTCTTTGGCGATATCGTTCATTAGACTTGCTGAGGACGTTCAAAGTTAACTGACAAAATTGTGGTCTTTCTAGAGTTAATAAAAAGACCAACACTAGAAGCAGCATGTTCTATTGAGCTGAGGAGCCATTGGGCTCCCTGTAGTGATTCTGAGAGTACTCCTAAGTCATCAGCAAAGTCTTGCTGAGGACTTTCAAAGTTAACTGTCAAAATTTTGCTCTTTCTAGAGTTAATAAAAAGACCAACACTAGAAGCAGCATGTTCTATTGAGCTGAGGAGCCATTGGGCTCCCTCTAGTGATTCTGAGAGTACTCCTAAGTCATCAGCAAAGTCTAGATCAGTTAGGTACGTGGCAGGATTTCCTCGACTTCTGGAGCCAGTAGGTGGAGTTATCATCACCCCATCATCATTATGATGATCTGAGGACATGCGTAGAACATAGTCAACCTCAATTATGAACAAGAATGGTGCAAGTGTGTCTCCCTGGAGGACACCCCATAACACTTCAAATGGTTCTGTGTCACCGTCAACAGTAGACACAAATGTTGTCGAACCATCATATACTGATCTGATTGCTGCAATAATTTCATCAGGAATCCTATATAATGAAAGTATGCTGAACATATGTGAACGAGAGACATGTGACGGGATCCACCGAGGATCCCGGTTTATCCGGTTTCTTATCTACGCGTCCCCGCCGTGTGTGTGTAAAAGAGTTCTGAGATTATTGAACAAGGTTGATATATATAAACATAAGGGTATAATATAGAGTCAGAATAAGATATAACACAGTTGATTGTAAATTTAAGTGTACCGGTAAAATGGATTAATGTGGTGGTGGCAGTAGACGGAGATGGTGATAAGAATCCCGGTACTGCCCTAACTAACTGACTTACTAAAGTGAATGAATTGGTACAGCAAATGATAATATATATTGCACTGGTTGGCCGCATTACATTACTCAGTGGATGCCTTCCCCCCATTGGCTAATAACTCACTTCTCGCCCTCCCATCTCTCTGGGAGTGCTTCCCCCCGCTACTGTCACTCTCTCCCTCCCGGAGGTGTAACCTCTGACCTCCTTTGTGTGTGTACCCTTTGGGGTTTGTCGCCCCTTTTATTGGGGTGACACGAGGTTGATTGGTAATCAACCTTGTGCTCCCAATATTGCTTAAAGCTAACTTTGTGTGGGCTGGCTAGCGGAATTGAATACGCTAACAAGACTGAATCAAAGGCTTTGAAGAAGTCAACAAAGATAACAGCCAGATGCCTGTCTTTCTTAATTGATAACTCTTCAATTATCCTTCTTAAGTGCCAAAATGGGCTCCATGGTCCCACGACCTTTACGGAACCCATTCTGATTTCCATGGAGCAGTCTCTCAATGGGATCCCTGATGCGATTTAATAGAATTCTATTGTATAGCTTTGCAGCAATCGAGATCAATGAGATTCCCTGAAAAGAACCATAGAGTGTTAGGTTGCCCTTCTTGGGAACTGGCACCAACTTATTTGTTTTCATTTCTTGTGGGACTCTTGTTGTTTGGTACATGTCTACTATGATGGGATAGATGAGCTTTAAACACTCAGGTATTTTAAAGACCTCAGGGGGAACACCATCTACTCCACTGGCAC
Source organism: Nemertoderma westbladi (assembly GCA_032718475.1). Classification (NCBI taxonomy): domain Eukaryota; kingdom Metazoa; phylum Xenacoelomorpha; order Nemertodermatida; family Nemertodermatidae; genus Nemertoderma; species Nemertoderma westbladi. The sequence goes on from JAUCBJ010001723.1 coordinate 3,824, forward strand.
GATTGGTCTTAATGCTCTTTGCAGCAGCCTTCACATCTGCAAAGGAGATATTGCAAATGGGAATATCTGGGAGTACAGATTCAGACATTTTTACTTCTATAAAGTTATCAGGCAATACCCTGTCATTATTGAGGAGCTTTTCAAAGTGCGCCTTCCAACCATTGAGGCAATCGGCTGATGATTCAGCCTTAACCTTGGTGGTTGGTTGGCTTTTCCGCCCAGTAAGCAAGTTGATCGATTTCCATGCCTGGGATGATTGCATGCTGTCGTCAGCATCATTGATTGCATCAACCTGTTGGTTTATTAGCTCCTGTAGATTATCAGAGTACTGCCTGTTCAAGGACCTTGATGCAGCCTTATCTGCATTCTTGGCCGCTGTAGTCTGTTTGAGTCGGGACTCTTTCTGCGCCTTATAGAGGTCATTTCGGAATTTCTGACCTTCCAATCCCAATATAACGTATTTGACATCAAATAATATTACTAGTGGGCAACCCAGTAGATTTATATGTTGTATCAGACACATAACATAATGAAACTATATTTTACTAGAGCACCACTGATGTGCCATTTGGTATGGTGGCATACTGAACTGTTTCTGGAAACCTCCTGCCTGTTGCTCTGCTGCAGTATGAAGCACATGATTTGTAATTATTTTTCCCCAAAGTTTCAAAGTGTGTACATTTTGCCAATCACTTATTCCAAAGAAGCCTATAATGAAATCAACTTGAGGTTAATGTGTCTTAATGGGTAAATAATATTGCCGTTATCAGTCAAAGTTGCTAATTACATCATATATTAACATTGTTCAAAAAGTAAATATATTGTAAGTTTGCTTCGACCGTTAGGCCAGGGATTACACACAAAGTCTGTCGATATAATTCCAGTGCAGTCCCCCCAAAACCATACTCCCCAGAGGAAACTACAACATTCATTAGCTACTATTCAAGGATTCAAAGCAAGGCAGAGAGAGTGATGCGCCCTGGTTAGACCCTTTAAACCCTCCCATCCTATGACTTACATGGTAAGTCAGATGGTGCTCTATGACTTACATGGTAAGTCATGAAATAATTTCCATCGGAAGGGGTGTAGTTATATTCAGGAGGCTTGCTGGGCTATTGTAAGGCTTAGGCTTAATGAATGGGCATACTTTAATCATAATTCAGTCTTCAGTATGTCAGTCAGTGTAGCTGTACCAGTCAACAAACCGGTACTACTGTAACATACAGTAGCCTGTAAACTATGAAAATATGGCTGTCTTATTACTGTATTATGTACTTATGAGATTGTTGCAGTCAGAATGGCTCAACCTCAAACATATCCACAGCAAAACCGCACGCAATTGAAATGGTTTGGTTTTGATTCTTCCGATTCGGATGATAGCGACTCTGAATCATCCAGTTCCCGATGTACCGGTACCAGTAGTGATAGAGAGTTTATCTCAAGCAGCGATGAGGAAGATGCCGATACCGGCAAAATGGACGAGAATTTATACGGCATTTCAGATACAGTATCACTGTATATTACCAGAACTCTTACCTGCGGATGGTTGGGCGGTTGCTATGGAGTCATCGGATGTTTGTAAGTCTTATTCATTTATAGGTTCACCTGGGTGGAAAAATGGAATCTCCACAGCTAACTTTTCATTACTGGACTACGTAAATCTGTTTCTGCCCGAAGAACTGCTTTGTTTATGTTCAAATAAACAAATAATAATCCATAGGGAGAAACTCGAATCTGTTGGAAGGCAAGTTAAGATGAAAGATATCTCAGTTTCTGAAATCAAATCATTCTTAAGTTTAACTTTTCTATTGGGAATCATAAAAAAACCGAGGATAAACTTGTATTGGTCTACCAATTCAATGTTATTTACACCTTATTTCGGTTCTATAATGTCTTGAGATTGTTATAATAATATTTTGTTGTATTTACGTTTCTCCGATCCTAATAAGTTAGATTGTTCTAACAAACAAACTCGTCTGAGTGACTTTATGGTAAAAGTAGAGTGAGATATTCGATCTTTACGTACCAGAATAGGAACTTTTGCTTGATGAATCACTTATGCTTTATATATATGTTTATTGATGCAAGAGGAACATAATTAACATAATTAATTATTATAGCAGCACCAGCACTGCAATACAATAATCCGATATTTTCTTATTACATTCAAAGAAAGAAAACACTCACACGTCCAAAAATACTAACGAGTAACACTTAAATAACATATCGATAAAAGGTTGAATATTAAATCCTATAAATTCATGAAATAGCACAATTTTTATGAAATTACTCTTATTAAACCTTAGATTGTCACCTATAAATTTCCTGACATTAAACCATAATTTGTGACCTATAAATTTACTGACTATCAATATTCCTTTAAAATCTGATATATGAAATATGCTTATTTACTCCATGAGGCTGCCAAAGAACAAGATTATGCACTGGTTGTTCCTTTCACGGCAAAAGCAATGTCCTGCAAAGTGGAGGCGATTTTGTTGTAGTGTCAAGCTTGGGGGAACCAATGAGACACCTCCAATGTTATATAGTGTCTGGTTGGAGATGTGTGCCTTGTACTTGACACAATGAACCCGGCGTAACATTCTTGTGAATGTGCCATCCAGAGATTCGGTGTCCTCCGCAGTTAGATCCCAGCATGGACTCCCATAGAGGAGTATTGGAACTACTGCTGCTCTAAATAATCGGACCTCAAGTTTCCAATTAATTCTCGGTGACTTCCAAATCCTGGAAAGCCTATTCAAGGCTGCCCATGCCTTTCCCTTACGTATTCAAAGGTCCTCACCTGACTTCCGGATCCATGATCCCAGGTAACAGAAGTCGTCCACATGCTCAACCATACCATCCTTTGAGCTTATGTTCATCCGATCAGAGACTTGCTGAGGACTTTCAAAGTTAACTGTCAAAATTTTGGTCTTACTGGAGTTAATAAAAAGACCAATACTAGAAGCAGCATGTTCTAATGAGCTGAGGAGCCGTTGAGCTCCCTCTAGTGATTCGAGAGTACTCCTAAGTCATCAGCAAAGTCTAGATCAGTTAGGTACTTGGCAGGATTTCCTCGACTTCTGGAGCCAGTAGGTGGAGTTATCATCACCCCATCATCGTAATGATGGTCTAAGGACATACATAGAACATAGTCAACCACAATTATGAACAAGAATGGTCCAAGTGTGTCTCCCTGGAGGATGCCCCATAACACTTCAAATGGTTCTGTGTCACCATCAACAGTAGAGACAAATGTTGTCGAACCATTGTATACTGATGTGATTGCTGCAATAATTTAATCAGGAATCCCATTTAATGAAAGTATGCTGAACATACATGAGCGAGAGACTGAATCAAAGGCCTTGAAGAAGTCAACAAAACAATATACAGGTTACAATATACAGGAATACAGGTTTACGTGGAACTGGAACAATCAAACCCAAGAGAGGAGTCTCTGAACCACTGCAACTATTTCACATGTCGCCTATTTCTTCATCATACATGCGAAATGACAATGGTGAAGGTTGTGTTTTGATGATAAAATTTTCTGATAAACAGAATGTTTACATATCACGACAATTGATGAAGCTGGAGAAATAACCAAATCTCGAACATTACCTGGTAACCTTGTAATAGAATACCAGAAATCGATCGCTATAGATAGATATAACCACTTTATGGGTGGTGTGGTATATTATGTGGTATCTCACGCGTGGTATAAGAAAGTAGGGATACATTTCATGCAGAGGCTTCTATTGAACACCACCTATATTAGATATAAGGCAGAAAAGAAACCCAAGAAACTTATGTTCAACCAGTTCCTACTACCAGCTATTGGTGAGCTCACAGGAACTCCTGCTTATAATATGAAATGGAAACGAAAATCTTGCAACTCAATAAACACACCTGCTGTATCATCAACTGCGACCATCCTTCACAATATTGGCAAGATCGAGTCTCAAGGATCAAACTCTAGACCGTAGAAACGTTGTAGGGTTTGTTACAAAAGTGGAGTCCACAAACAAGTTCGTTTCGAATATACCACTTGTAGTGCAATAAACCAGGTGCTGGGGAATGTTTTTTCAATTTACCACAAATAAATTACATATATTTTTTATATGTACCGGTATTACATAACAACATCTATAGATTAGTATTGGACTGTATTGTCTTACATGACTTATTATGTCTTACATGGCATTATGTGCTAAAATTTACTAATTTGCGCTTTGCTGAAATTTGTTTACTTATACTGAACCGAATTATCATTTCTGTCAACAGATATAATTGTTATAATTTCAACCGAACGAATTATAATTTCTAATATTATTGACATAAAATATTTTTCATTATTGGTTTTGATACATATATCATGAAACATACTCTCGTGTATGTTTAGCTCAGAGGGTTTGAAGTTGTGTTATCCCTTGATGGTTCCAGCTTATCCTGTCTTCTGGAAGTATTATCTGCAATATTGAGTGCGATACGATTCATATTCTTTGCGGACGATCTAGCCTTTTATTCTTCGAATCCACAAGTTATCCAACGCGGTCTTGATGTCCTAGAAGAATGGTGTATAAATAATTCAATGGAAGTGAACCTCTCCAAAACAAAAATAATGAAGTTCCGTAAAGGTGGCCGGCTGTGTATTAATGATAAATTCTACTACGGGGGAAAATAAGTTCTCATCTGCAATGAATACGAATATCTTGGCATAACCTTGCAACCGACCCTCACTTTTACCAAACATGTTAACAAAAGAAAACGGAAATCTTATGCAGCGATTGGTTGTCTTCGAAATTTAAACAGACAGTCAATATGTACCGCAATGAAGATCTTCGCAATGAAAATACAGCCAATGGTATCGTATGGTCTTGTAGAGATCGGTTGCTTCTTTACAGTTGCACACATGAAAGAACTGGATAAAATCAAATCAAAGTTTATTAAAAGGGTGCTCTCCCTACCATCCAACTCATCGACAACCATGGCCATTAAAGCTATAGGAGAAAAAACATTCATTGAAGATCTCCTTATCGTAAACCCCACGCTGTTCAACCCTACAGCATTAGACCAATATCGCTCTTACCGAACCGAACGCACAGAAAACTTCAACCGCCAGGGTTACACAAGAGGCCCAGCCTTCACAACTTCGAGTTGGAAATCCTCACAGCAGAGAAACCGGCACACTGTCACCAGGGCAACCGCCCATGGGTTTCACTACCTCATTTGCTTGACCTGCACCCCTTTCCACGAGCTGTCATCGCAATGTATTTGTAAATATTGTAAGAACTCAGCCGTGGACAGATACCACGCTCTCAACTGCGATTGCTGCCCCTCTCTGACAGAACTGGCCAGCCACCCAGATCACTAAAAAGTAAAATATTGGTTCACCACAGCCATGAGACTTTGATATTCGTACTGAATCGTATTTCATTCTAACTAATTGTAAAAAAAAAATTTAATTAATTAACTTATTGCTCCACCTGTATATTGCTATTTTTAACAATTTTAAAAGAATAAACCTTTTACCCCGTTTAGGGGTGCGGTGCACCTTGTTTTAAAAATAATTTCATCTCAAAGTGAAACAAATTTGAATTTATTTTTGTTTCCTGGTGCAAAAACAACATTACTTCTTACACACTCTCCTGCGTACGAAACTGGAATAAATTAATTCTCATTTTTTTTTTATTCAAACGAAAATAAATTAGAATTAGTTTAATCTCAAACATAAATAAATTCTAATTTTTTTCACCTTGAAAGTTGAAACGAAATTATTGTTACTGTAAAATGAAAATTAATTTGTTCTAATATGCCACAGTATAGTAAAATTCTAAAAATAATGTTATTATTACGGTGGTGATTTCCGTCCGGCCATTTACTACTTTATCGAGTATTTTTTCATTTTTTTTCGAAAGTAAGTATTTTTTTTTTCATTTTTTTGAAAGTATTTCTTTTCATTATTTTCAAAAGTAAGTACTTTTTTCTTTTTTTTTTCGAAAGTAAGTATTTTTTTTTTCATTTTTTTCAAAAGTAAGTATTTTTTCATTTTCATTCATTTTTTCCGCTCCATTTGCTATAGAGTTGGATCATCCTTAGTCCTGTTTAATTACTTAATAATTTTTTTCATTTTTTTTTCGAAAGTATTTGTTTCATTCTTTATGTAGAGATTTCAGGCTTGTCGTTTCATTTCCTATTCATATGCAGTATGTGGTAATGTGGTGGGACTACAGCAGTGGGACTAGGCCTTTTCACTGTTCCGGTCTGGTAGTAGGCATAATTGTTTTGTTTACGTCCCTGTCAGTAACGAATAGGTCGTTCCTGAAAAAAAATGAAAAAACTACTTGCTTTCGAAAAAAATGAAAAAAATACTAAAAAAGTAGTAAATGGCCGGAAATCACCACCGTATATTATAATATATTTTAATTTCTACCAATTCTAAATAATTTTTTTTTATTGTAATCTTCACTAGAAAGCCAGCAAGCTGGCTTTAAACGAACCTGCCCCTCAAACCAGTACCATGAGTGAGCGAAAATGAAAACACGACAATTGCCATCAACTCAACGATAGAAACACCAGCTGCTGGTACTCATGTGGGCCTAGTAAGCTACTAACTATTTATTGAATGGATAGCCCAAACTGCAGCGAAGTATATTACTTGCCAAATTTATTACTATATCACTCTAACCCAGACAGTAATCAAACATCAACTGTAAGTTTGTATAATGTATTACCCCACCAGATGAATAGCTCTTCCCAGTGAATCCTATGGCAATAATCTATAAGGCTTACTTCACTGCTATGTTAGGTGGGAGGGAGTTGATATAATGAATGAGGAGAGACCCAACTAACACTACGTTTGTCTATGGAGGGTCTCCTTACAGCCAGATGGCTGGCTTTTCTAGTTGAATCATATTATTCCGCAACTAAATAATTTACTCTTTTAGACGAATTTGTGCGTTTTTTTGCCGGACTAACAAATTTTGGCGACGTTCTGTGCGAGATTGGCGATATTTGAAAAGATTCTGAGGCTCAAATATGTTGCTCAGATGACTGAATAGTCTCAAATAAAAAAGTTGGTGCATACTCGACGAGTTGAAATCGGTGAAATTCGACTTTAAATTTTCAAAACCGCTATTTTTCAGTGACCCCGTGATCGAAACGCCACAAAAAATATACAGTCTTGTGCGCAACCAAAATTTATGTAGAGTTTGTTATTAAAATTTTTGCGTACCTGCTTGAGTTTTTGAGATATTGGATGGTTATACATATACAGTATATATATATACACGAAGTGGGGCCTTCGCGCAGCACGTGACTTAAATTTAATTTAAGTACTAATTCGAAAGTATTACTGTATTAGCAAATTTTAAGCAGATTTCGCCTAATCACTTTTTACCTCTTTCATTTCTATTCAGACATTTCTGACTCTAGCTAGCGGTATAGTGAGAACTGAAGATGGATTAGGGTCTCCAGCCCCACAAAGACACAGCCTATGGATGAATAGTACATACGTACATCGGCCAAGTTTCATCTTGAATAACGGATAACGAAATGAGAGACGGATCTCAGTTTCAGAAATTTCGTCGTATAGCGGCAGACCGATTAAATCTCCCCCCCCCCCCCCCCCCCCCCACAAAGACGCAGCATGTGGTCCAGAATATATGGCAAGATTCAGCTTAAACTGATTAAAATCAATGAGACGGGAGAATCTATTCACTTTCAGGCATAAAGTAGTCCTATAGCGGGTGACTGTTGAACTGATTTTCAACAAAACAAATTTTCAACCTGGCAGCTTTAAATTCGACAAAGTTATAAGCATGTCAATATCATAACGACGACAACGATTTCACTTTCAGACATTTGGCCCTCTAGCGGCAGACTGGAGAACTGCAGATGGATTCGCCTCCTTTGAAAGTCACAGCTAATGGTCTAATACATATCTGCCAAGTTTCAGCTTAAACGGATTAAAAGCAAAGAAATGGGAGGGCATTTAATGTTTAGACATGTGGCCCTCTAGCGGGAGACCATTGCACTGATGGTGTCTGAAAGTCTCTCAAAAATCTCAACTTTAGCTCATATTGATACCTACAAATTTTCAACTTGGCAGCTTTAAATCCGACAAAGTTATTAGCATGTCAAAATCGTAACGACGACAACGATTTCACTTTCAGACCTTTGGCCCTCTAGCGGCAGACTGGAGAACTGCAGATGGATTCGCCTCCTTTGAAAGTCACAGCTAATGGTCTAATACATATCTGCCAAGTTTCAGCTTAAATGGATTAAAAGCAAAGAAATGGGAGGGCATTTAATGTTTAGACATGTGGCCCTCTAGCGGGAGACCATTGCACTGATGGTGTCTGAAAGTCTCTCAAAAATCTCAACTTTTGCTCATATTGATACCTACAAATTTTCAACTTGGCAGCTTTAAATCCGACAAAGTTATTAGCATGTCAAAATCGTAACGACGACGACGACGACAACGACGACGACGACGACAACGACGACGACAACTATTTGCATAAATTGACCCACCCCCTAACAGTGTCAATTCGCTAAGGCTCCGCCAACTTCTATATTACTACCACTCAAATAACTGGACACAGAATAAGAAAAAAATGCTTTCGATCGATGAGTTTTTTTCAGGACTCCGGGTGGTGCAAATATTTTGACTTCAGGATCGAAGGGTTAACCCTATTAAACCCGGGGGGGGGGGGGTCAATATGACCCCCCCCGTGGTTTTTTTATTATAATTCTGAAACAAACGCAGTTGGGAATCTGAAATTTTATGACTTTTCCTAAAAATCTATTGTCTTCCTAGTAGTGAAAACCGTTTTCAAAAATATTGGGTAGTTTTCGAGTTATAGCACCATTTTTTAACCCTACTTTTGGCACTTTTTTTGAGACGTTTTTTGAAAATTACATTTCATTAAATATGAATTGTAACATCTCTATTTTTGATTTACACCGGTTTTTTGGTGTTAGAAATTGGATGGAATTCATATAAATTGATTTAGAAATTTCAAACTTGTTTTTTTCGGCGGGTGCCAATTTTTGGTGCCAGCACCAAATTTTGAAATATGTCAATTTTGTAAATTGATTGTGTGAAACTTGTTTTTTACGCAATTGGGGTTTTTTGGGGTTCTGGTTTCGATGAAATATATACGAGTTGCACCAAGCGTATCAAACTTGTATTTTTCGGTGCTGGGTGCAAATTTTGGTGCTAGCACGAAATTTTGAAAATCCATTCAATTGATAAAATTGTTTGTGACAATTTATTTCTTGCGTTTTAGAGGTTTATGGCTATTCTGAATTGAATGGAATATATAATTTTCGAACTAGGCATCTCAAACTTGTATTTTTCGGAAGTGGGTGCAAAATGTGGTGCTAGCACCAAATTTTGAAAACCATCAAATATATAAATTGATTGTGTCACCTTGTTTCTTGCGTTATACGGGTTTGTGAGGGTTCTGAATTCAATGGAATCAGTAAAAATTTCATGAGAGTTTTCAAACTTGTATTTTTCGCCGGTGGGTGAAAATTGTTGTGCCACCACCAAATTTTGGAAAATAAGCAAATTGATCAGTGGATAGTATCATCTTGTTTATTGCGTTATACGGGTTTATGAGGGTCCTGAATCCGATGGAATCAATAAAAACAGCATTGGACATCGCAAACTTGTACTTTTTGGTGATGGGTACGAAATTTGGTCCGAGCACAAAAATTTGCCAAATTACGTCGAAAAATACAAGTAGCAATGATGGGGCATTTTAGAAATGTATTCCATTAGAATCAGCGCCCTAGAAAACCTGTAAATGTGAATTTATAGCATCGTATAAAGTGAATTCAAAATATTGTGTTCTAACTGAAAAGTGCTGGTTACTTGTTTTTTTCATTTTTTTCGGACGCAGAGAGGACTAAACAGCCATTTATAGTAATCATATCATTTTTAAATATCTTCC
>JAUCBJ010001726.1:0-29656 GCA_032718475.1 Nemertoderma westbladi
ATATTTCATAACTTGAGGAAATTCGATATGCATTTACTACTAAAAGAAGGAATGACCGATAGTTCTAGAACACACTGGAAAATGACTGTAATACCAAAAAACACCGAAACTTATATTCACCTTAAAGTTAGCTTCCCAATCGATCCGAGTACACCAACAGCCAACGCTAAAGAAAGTATCTCCATTAATTTTCTAGATTCCTATCAGTTTATGACTGCCAGCCTAGATAATCTTAGTAGTTATCTCACTAAAAATAACAGTAACCTAGCAACAGCCATACCCCATACACTAGCTCAAATGACCCGACTCTACCCCAGCATTAGCGATAACACAATAAAAAACAAGGGCGTATTCCCATATTCCTACATTCAAAATATTTCAAACCTATACGAAACTACACTCCCCCCATTAGAAAGCTTCTATAATGATCTCAAATTGGAACAATGTAGCGCAGAAAACTATCAGCGCGCGCTTACTACTTGGGATGAATTAAACTGTCTAACAATCTTCGACTATATGATTGGCTATTTGGTTCTAGACGTTACCCTATTGGCTGATACTTTCGAGCAGTTCCGATCCCTCTGTCTTACTAATTATGGACTCGAGCCCGTAATGTACTTCACTGCCCCTGGATTAACTTACGACGCGGCGCTGAAATTCACGCAATCAGAAATTCAATTACTATCAGACGCTTCCATCTACTCGGACTTTGAAACAAATATTAGGGGTGGTCTAGTATTCTTGAATACACATTCCGTAGACGCAAATATCCCCGATAAACCCGACTATGACTCCAGTCTCCCCGAGAAATATCTAATTCCCATCGATGCGAATAACCTTTACGGCTGCGCCCTGAGCCAGAAACTTCCCTACGCTAATATTAAACTCGTAACTACCCCCATAGACCTAGCTACAGTAGACGCGAGTGGGGATACTGGTTATTATTGCATAGTTGATCTACATTATCCGAAAGAAATTCATGATTTGACCGCCGATCTGCCTCTAGGAGCGGAGAAGATGTCAGTCCCTAAATCCTTTCTTAGCGAATACATGGAAGATCTTTGGGAGCATTACAATCTCACCGATACAGCTAGCTGTAGACCATACAACGATACCTGTACTAAGCTACTACTACATCAGTTTAATAAGGTTGAATACGGTATCCATATTAAGCTACTTCAACTCTATTTGAAGCTCGGTCTTAAACTTACACAAGTACATAGGGTCTACTCTTTCTCACAAAAATATATTTTCAAGGACTACATTAGTTTTAATACAAATAAAAGACAGTCGGCAAATAACCCATTCGAGGTCCTATTTTATAAGTTGATGAACAATGCCTTGTATGGGAAATGCCTCCAAAAGGTTAGAGACCGCGTTTCTTTCAGGTTATGCAATAGCGACGAGCAATGCGATTTGCTCTTAGCCAAGCCCAATCACGAATCGTTTGTTGTATTTACCCCCAACTTGAGTGGTCATACTTTCACTAAAGAGGCTGTTTGCCTAAATCAGGGCGTGTTCATCGGTTGCACTATACTAGATCTATCTAAGCTACAGATGTACGACCTATTTTACAACAAACTGAAGCCTCTAGAACAAAAACTGGATTGCCAGATTCGCTGTCTAGCCGGTGACACGGATTCTCTAATGCTAAGCGTAACTAATACACCACAGCTAACCTTTCTACGGGCAATGTTTGAGGGTGGTTTCCTAGATACTTCCAACTACAGTACAACACATCCACTCTATACCATTAAACACAAAGCGGCTCTCGGCTTCGTAAAAGATGAGAGCTGCGGTTTGCAGTATAAACAGTGGGTTTTCCTTAAACCAAAGGTCTACAGTTTTCACTCCTATGATGCCCCAATCAAGAAAACCGCCAAAGGTGTATCTAGATCGGTTGTCGCTAAGCAACTAACACACGAGGATTATGCAGACTGTTTTGTAAACGAGGCAATGCTCTTCCGCTATAACTCTACCTTCACTTCTAGAAAGCATCAAATTTTTACTGGTCATGTCTATAAGAAGGCACTAACGCTCTGGGATACGAAATCATATTGGAGTAGTAAATATAGCAGCAAACCATATGGACACTATAGCACTAAGCTTGTTAGACCGGCGAAACGAGTAGTAATCCCCCCTACTAGAATTTAATTTTATTTTTCTAGAATAAGAAATTGAACAACAAAATAGAAATAACCAATAAACAGTTTACCGGAAAAAACATTGCCAAATTTGAACTAGAGAAAATTTCACAGCAAATTACAGGTCAAAGATGCTTAAAACCAAACATGTTTATCTACAAAGGTGACGATTCAACTATAATGCTATTTCCCAGCGGCGCGGTAACAATTGTAGGCCTGTGCAATAATTTAGCTAGTGAATTGCTTTATTTAAAACAAACTATCGATATGCAATTACAAAATTTGAACCTTAATACCGAAACACGAACTATTATTTTTCCAAGTGTTAATTTTAAATTATTAATGAAAAAATGTGGACATCGTACAATTAATAATAAAGCAATATTTATTAGCTATACCCCTGAATTATTTTGCGCGATTAGAATATATATAGGACGTGCATATTTCAGTGTATTTCATAGTAATAAAATTGTTTCCATGTGTCCTGCCGGTGAATTCCCCGGATCATTATCTATTTTACAAACTTTATTATTAAATTAGTTTATTTACTATGGTATACATGAAAGTTTACTATATTATTTATTTTGTGTTGGTTTTTATTTTTCCGTGAGTAGGGTTTGAATCCGTGACCATCCGTGTTACCCACTTTTTATAATTGCATTAGTAGGATTCGAACCCTGGTTTAACTTATTTTGTGTTGGATTTATAATGGTCGCGAGTAGGGCTTGAACCCGTGACCAGCTGTTTTTCCTATTTTGTGTTTACTTTTTATATTTTACCATAAAACGGGATACGAGAAGGGGTCGAGCCCGTGACCTTCTGTTTTTCCTATTTTATGTTTAGTTTAGTTACTCTAGTTATTTTATGTTTAACTTATTTTGTGTTGGTTGTATATTGGTCGCGAGTAGGGATTGAACCTATAACCTCCTGTTTATTTTCCATAAAACGGGATACGAGTAGGGATCGAACATGTGACCACCTGTTTATCCTATTTTATGTTTAGTTTAGGTACTCTAGCTATTCTATGTTTACTTTTTATATTTTCCATAAAACGGGATACGAGAATGGGTCGAACCTATGACCATCTGTATATCCTATTACATGTTTAGTTAGTTACTCTATGTTAAAGTGAATTTTCACATTATATTTATGTGAAATTATAAATTTATGCTACAATCATTATTTATATTATAAAAAACAGAAATATTCGAGTTATATTGCATTATATATTTTGCATTGAAGTGTAATACTTTAGATGTTGGGGGAATCTGGTTTGCGAGGGATATTTGAATGGTGAGTATAACTATCCTTGAGAGCTAGTGCAACGCTATCTCACTATGGATGGGCTTTACCACTGTACTCGCATCTGCTCTCTCATTGGCTGCTCGATGCCTCCGATTAAGGGTCTAAGGCCTTCAAGCTGATTATTTGCTTAGTTTTCTAATTAGAAGGTCGTGAGTTTGGACCCTAGAAGAGCATTATTCTTTTTCCTAGCTCTTGGTTAACTCTAGCATATACTCTAGCTTCGACTCTCCCAGCTATAGTGATAGTATGCAACCTTGGGAGTTAATGGGAGTAAAGGCCAAGAGATTAGACTTCAGGCTCCCTCTATTGGTTCATTCTTCTTAACTTTATAAAATAACTCAACCCATATTTAAAGTTTTAAAAATTATGACTTAGTCGACTAATTTTCCAAAGTATATTATAAAAACATATAATTTCTTGAATAAATACACCTAATAGTAATAAATATTGTGGGGTAAATACATTTATAATTCTAATATAATTATTATGGATAAATAGTCCTAATACTAATATAATTGTGTAATAGTAAGCAAAATTTTGATGCGCAACCATCAGAGATTATTTGGATATAAAAGATCACATAGCAGGAGGCTAACTTGCTGGGATCGACAAAGGCTTTGTGTGCGGTGGACCTGTATGTCTGATATCAGGTAGATGAGAGAGCCCCCTCGGGCGTAACATTGCGGACATGGGCTATAATGGTAGAGAGAGAACTACATACAAGACCACATGGAGGTTCATGGAGTGTATAGGAGTGGATGGGATACGTGAATGGAGGACCCTAGAACATTGAATAATTAATTTAGTGTAGGAAGATGTTACGCCATTAGTCTGACACCGAGAGGGCACAGAGAAAGACCAGAACATGCCTTAACATCACTAACTATAGGCCTACTAGACACTATTAACCGCACACTTTAATAAAGGTAAACAAAATCCTTATCGCATTTCCAGCTGCAGTGAGTGACAGTTCGCTGCAAACTATAGAGAGTTTCCAGATTACTAAACGTTTCAAAACTATTAATTTTTATCCTTTGTCGGAAAATTATGTTCAATTGTCCCGTTCAACAACATTACATTACACTGGTACACATTTGATAAAATTGTTCACAATTGTACAAATCTGGGTTTTCTGGTGGCCTATACCGTAGAAACAATAAAATAAGTATGGATAGCTAAAGTATAATTAAACAAATAAAGTTCTTTATGACTCTTTTTTCTCCACTCCATAGAATTATATCTCATCAGCCCCCCATTAGTAACACTAATTTATTCGTTTTCACAGTGAGGTCCAACTGTCACCCCTCTACTGCGCTCCCAATCCTCCCATCTCGCTCGCTCCAGCGAAAACTAACTCTGAGCCCTCAGCGATAGAATATAATTTAGCCTATGAGAAAAGAAATAATTTATTTTATAAGTAAATAATAATTTATTATTTAAGTAATTGCTTTATAACCATCTTGGTAATTCGTATAACTTTATAATTATTGTAATTACTCAAATTAATTTCTACTCAATCTGCTTATTGCTTTAACCTATTTTATTATATCATATTATAAAGGAATGTTAGTATTAATTAAAACTTACACCATGGTTCCTCCCTGAAATCTTCTGTTTCCTCCCAGTTTTCCTGGGGAAAGGGATGTTTATACCTGCTCTCCTCAGCCGCCGCTATCTCTTCCTCGAGAAATTCTTGATACAAATATTGATCGTACCAGTTGGAGGAGGTCCGAAGTCGCTCCAACCTCTCCTCCTCCAATGCTCGAATCTCGAGCTCCCGATCAAACAAATCTTCCTCCCACGCCATTTCCTCTTCCTGGTCCCTCATAAAACGGCCATAGGGAGTTACCGCTTCCGACCTGCTCTCCGTGGTCTGCGTACCAATGCTTCTGGATGTGATGGTGATGGTAGCGTTGGATATGGTGGTGACGGGTGTAGCTGTGGTGGAGACCGGTGTCACGGAGGCGGCTAGCTGGGTGCTGGTGGTGGAAGCCATGATAAATAGTAACTCGATAAATTGTAAACGCAAAAGTTTAAAAATGAAAAAAGTTTACAATAACTTGTGAATTATTCGAGGTCAAAACTGATGACGAATGAAGGTCCCAACTCGGTTTATATAGCATCAACGCAGAGGGAGCAACGCAACAGTTTCAACGAGCGGCGGCTTTAATTAAAGGGCTCCCAGTGATAAGTCGTTAGGAGCCAGTAGTAATTATATATCGGTAATAACTATGGGATATAGCATATGAATGTTAGCCTTATTTGGGCCCTCAAGCTTATTAGCAATAGAGATATCTCGCTTACCGGCCGGCCCTCATGCAGATTTAGCGGCGCCAAGGCTAACGGGGCACCTCAAAGACAGTCTGGCTATAGTAGAGTAGAATGGATATACGAGTCCATAGCTAAAATACATCTGCCATGGAGCCTTCGCGTAGCACTATGCTCACCAATTATATTTATAATTCTCTATCCGCGAAATTTTCAGGAATTTTAAATTTTGGCCGTCGCTTCACGGAAAAAATAAAAAGTAAACACAAAATAGGATATACAGATTGTCATAGATTTGATTCCCTACCCCCGACCAGGGTCATTATGACCCTCCCCCCGGTGTTTGTACAACATTTTATAGGCCGGTAGTATTGGGGTTATTATGTGACTCATGAAAATAAATCTTAAATACAATACAAATGCTCCATCTGGGTAAAAGTGGATGCAATGTATTTACAAATCGAGTGTGGATCAGGATAGTTTTCGTTAAGGTTTCACCTTGGTGAAGTGGAAGCATTGTATTCACATTTCGAGTACCATTTTTATTGAAACTATGGGGCATTTTATATTAGCCGATTTTTCAAAATTTGTAAAGTTTTGAGGGTTTTTATGAAAAATATAGGGATTTAGGGATTATCATTCAAATTGACTACAAAGAAGGCATAGGGATCATTAATGGTGTGCTGAGACTCAGAAATTTTCAGGAAATTTAAATTTTTGCCCTCGCTTCGTGGAAAATATAAAAAGTAAACACAAAATAGGATATACAGATTGTCATAGTTTCGATTCCCCACCTCGATCGGGGTCATTATGACCCTCCCCCCCGATATTTATACAACATTTTATAGCCCGGTAGTATTATGATTAAAGCTACTAACCTAAAACATAACAAAGTGCAATTATCCTATCTGTTCCAACTCGGTGTCACTAGTTTAGATAATATACTATAATAATAGTAATAGCAGATGCTTTTAATTTCGCGATGAAATAATATCAGCAAACGAGATATAGTGAATACATCATAGATAGAATTTTAAATTTTGCAGTTGCAAGGAGTGATAACCCTTAGGTGAAAGCTAAATTTGCTCTACTTTAATCAAATGGGGCATTAAAGCTACGAGTATATTTTCCTCTACATCCTCCTTCGAACTTACACAAATCTGGGCAAAGGCAGTTGAAAGGCTATCATTTCCCATCATATGCGGTCCTCCCTTTAATGTTTCATTGTTCTATTCATAGTCGCCTTTAAGAATTTCTCGGGAAAATAAGGATGAGGGGCTATCACTTTCAACCCCATGCGGCTCTCCCTTTCATGATTTCATTGAACTATCCATAGTACGAACAATCAAACCAAAGCCTTTGAATATCCTCGCGGCTTATCAGCGGCGCCATGGCTAACGGCTTAATATTAACAGTGAAGCATCTAAAAGACAGAGTGTCTATGATAGGACAGAACAGCGTACTTACAGCCTAGAGGTGGTCGCCCTGAAAACTTTGCTCGCCATCAATACATACAAAGCATCGCTTGATGGATAGAGTAATAGGGTGGATATTTTCATTTTGGTGAATATAATTTATAGCATTAATCACGAAAATCGCTAAATAATATATTTTAATTAAAATCAGCTCTGATAAACAACTTGCATAGCGAGTTTGTAAAGAATTCATAGGGATTGGCTGTTTATTTAGGGGTTAACATGCAAATTGATTATGAGCGAGCAATAGGGTCATTAATGGTATGCTGAGACTCACTTACTTCATGGCTCGCTCTCATAGAATAGATTAACTAGTAGAGAAAAATGAAAAATAACCGGTTAAACATCTTATATTTTTTAAACAATATGGGGAAACAAGAATAAATAATTTACCGACAACATCAATATTAAATAATATAACAACAGATAAATAATTTACCAACAACATTGAAAATAAATAATATAAGAACATCAACAATAACAAAAGATATAATCAGAACAGTTTTTAATAAATAGAGACTGTTTATATTAATAGGGTTGCTGGTCTCAGAGAATAACTGGTTTAACCCTTTTAGGGTCCGATACTATTAATGGTTGCGATAATTTTCTCTTTAATAGATTGTTGAGATACCCTTTTCTTGGGGGGTGAGATAGATTAAGGTGTGTTTGCTGCGGGAGAAATATGCCTTCTCTGAGAGAACGTTTTAGTAATTCGAAAAGGCGCGCGATGGTAAAGTCGTTGGATAGGGTGATAGTGTTGGTATTTTTCGTATTGGTGAATATAATTTCTGCTGGTTTGTTCTCGATATGAATGTAAGGACTGAGATAGTAGTGAGAGTTGGGTGGGTTGGTTATATTTATCGCGAGAAAATCACTGCCCCTAATATTGAGACCGTTGGTGAACTGAAAAGTGGTATTCTCTTCGTCTTTCATTAAAATGGGCCAGATACCAACATATTTTTCGGATTTGAACTTATAGATAAAGGCTGCGATACTGCTATTTATGAGATAGCGCTGGTGATTGGGGATTGTAATCTGCTTCGGTTTGAAAGCAAATTGTATAGCCATAGCCTTGAATCTGATTAGAGCCTCGCGCGCTTGAATTGTGTTAGCTATAGTAAAGGATTCGTTAAATTTTCTCTCGGTTATCTGTAAATCAATTTCTGAATCGCTGATACAACTTTGTAACGATATTCGCTCGGAAATGTTGTCTTTGTATACGTTAAGTTCATCGTAGCAGACACATTCACTATCCTCGACGGTTGAATCGAACCATTTCAATTCGCCGACCTCGGTTGGTGTAAGAAGAATCATACCCCTAGAAGAAACAATAGCCTTTCCATCGTCAACCTCGTAGCCATTGGTGATCGCTAAATTGCGCTCGTTCCGAATATTTGTAACAAACCCAAAAGTGCAATAGTCAAAAGCAACCCAATTTCCCGGTTTTAGGACAAGGTGAGTAGTAGGATTAATAAAAGGGCGACAGATGTTTACATATTGTTGAAATAAATTGGCGCAGGCGACGGAAAATGTGATCCATGAACTGTTTACCGTGTCTTCCAGCTTTATTAACTCGAGTGGTTTCACTGGGTTAATACTTCCATAGGTGCCAACTCTATAATTGAATCCAAAGTAATAGGAGACTTTATTGGCGAAAAAGCATGTGAGCTCATTCAATTTCTCGCCGAAAGCGAGAACATCCTTGTCGAAAAGTTTAAAGAAACGAGTCTCCTCTTCCTCGGTCGGAGTCGACGAGTTCCAGATGAGAAGAAGAATCGAGTTTGCGATACTATGAAAATCAAATAAGCGATCATCGGAGAAGAAGGAGGTTACGAGAGTGGTTAAACCCAGTAGACGATTTGCCACATCTTGGTTGATGTTTTCTCGAATAAAATCGACTATACTAGTTGGAATCGTAAACGTCTCGGGCGAAGTAGTTAGATTGAACGTGATTTTGTTGTCCCTTTTTAAAAGTTTGAAACCGTGGTTGGAGGAATGAAGTTTATTATCGTCGAGGGTTTGATATTGTCCATCGTGAAGTTCGTAGCAGGCGCGGAAAATAAAGTGCGCGTAGTTTGCCGGAATCGGGATGGGTTGGTTTAAGGTTGTATTTATCGTTAACGGGAAGAGTTTGTTCGCCGAATCGAAATATAGACCAAACGAGTTGTCTTGTAGCATAAACTGATTTTCGTTGCAAACCAGATCGTTGCTTGAATAGCTGATTTCTGAATGTGCCATCGTGATTGTGTACCGGTAACTCGTTTAGGAAATAAAAATAAATAAATACTTTTACGAAAATAATTAAAACTTTTCAGGAAAACAAAGAGACAATGATTGGGAATGTGGTGAACGGGGGCTATTATAGAGGGGGGCTAGAATGGGTTAGCCAATCAGGGAACAGGAGGGAGAAAAGACTGTATAATTAAACCAATCAGAGAGCAGCTTTGATGACGTCACATCAGGCGAGATAATGATTGCCCAATGTTATTCAATGGTAGACAGAATGGCGCCATTGAATAACGAAGACAAAGGGGCCGCGAGAGGAAAGATTATAAAGTTAACGATAAGGGATCTATAAACCATAGAGCTAAAAATAGACATTATGTCATAGTGATCTCATTGGTAATATAAAACCAAATTAATCTAAAAATAGAAATCAATATATAAAATAAAAGTAATACAATTAATTAATTTAAAATAAAGTACAAATGAATAAATAAAGTCAAATAGAATACAAATAATTAATTAAAATTAGGTACAAATAAATAGTTAAATATGTATAATATGTTAATTTTCATTAATTTAGAATTAAATACGAATAAAATAAAATGCAAATAATTAATTAAAATTAAATATAAATAAATAGATATTAATGAATAAAAGAGCTGCGGTGTCACTTATGACACCCTCTTGAGCCGGCTCTGTGACACTTGGACCTAACTGATGACCCATTGTGTGTCAGGGCGCTAATCAGTCTGATTAATTAGGATAATCAATTAAACCCTAATTAGGAGTCATATGACACCTGTTAGGGTTTAATTGTACTAATTAATTGATGACACCTGTCAATTAGGGTCTAATTAGCCTAATTGGGAGGTGTCACCCAGACAGTCTGGCGCCAATGACACCCAATGACACCCATAGGGTGATAATTGGGTGTCATATGACACCCAATGGGTGTCAGTGAGGTCCAAGTGTCACAGAGCCGGCCAAGACCCTACTACTGAGATATCTTGATTTTGGGATCTGTCTCCCCTTCTACAAAACATGTTTTAAACATACCCCTAAGACAGCTACAATACCTGTGCCAATATATCTGTGAGACCCTTTTTGATAAAATAATTTAATGTTACAGCCTCCAGATGTAGTACTCCAATCTTTTTGACACAAATTTAAAGTTAAATAAATCAACTAGTTAAAATTATTTAACTTTTTGTAAATATATCAGGGAGCGTGTGAGCTGCCTCCCCCTCAATGCCCCCCCGGACAGCGCAAGATCCTCAGCGCTGATGTACTGTCGCCGCTGTGCCTCTCGCCAACGTAGTAGCTACACAACGACAACAATAACCAGCGCGAGTCACTCCACTGTCCGTCCCAAGGGCTTAGAATTACTTCAGGTTCTTGCTACAGAGGTAGGGTAACTTTCACAACTGCGACTCGCTACTGTAAACACACTTTAGTAGTAACATTTTTTAGCAATATCATTTTCGAAATTCATATGATTTTCAAATTCAAATGGGATGTAATAAATAATAAAAAATGTTGTCGGTATTCCAGTACACAATAATCCGCTCCTATGTGTAATCGGACGTAATCCGAAATACACATAACAGACACTGGAATATCGAGCAATAGAACACCACAGTAAAATAAAGTACACTTTATTTTACTTTGTCTTCTTGGAGGTTTTTACATTTCCTATCTCATATAATTTGTGGGAAGTATAATCACTGGGTTTTTTAAAGATTTTGTAGTCTCCAGTCTGACAACGTGACTCTTCTAATAAAACGAGATGTTGCACTGGTCTAGTTACTACATGTTTGTCTATAGTGTTCTAACTGTCACAGTTCGAACTGTTCCGTCTGATCCTGGATGAACCGCTATTACAACACCTGTTAACCAGTGACGCCGTTTTAGGTTCGCCTCGGCTAAGAGAACAGAATCTCCTTTACAAAGATTCCTTGTTGTTTGATACCATTTACTTCTGGCTGAAATAGTGGGCAAATAGTGTTGTCGCCATATTTCCCAGAAGTTATCTGCTAACAATTGTACGATTTTCCACGCTTTCCTGGAGTACAGATCGCTGTCATCTGGGACAGAGATTGGTACAAGTGGTGCGGGGGATTGCATTAATATATGGTTTGGTGTCAGGGCAATAACGTTGTCTGACCTGTCTGGCACCAGTGCAATCGGTCGAGAATTCAAAGTATACTCGATCTCTGTGAAAAGAGTCACTAGTTCATCGTCTGTGAGTACTTTGTTCGGTGGGATGGTCTTATGGAACGCCAATTTTATGGATCGTATAAGACGCTCCCAGCTACCGCCTCTCCAGGGGCTGTCAGCCGTGTTAAAGTTCCATGTGATACGACTGGGTATTAATTCGGCAGCAATTTTATCATGGTCAATAGTATTAAGAGATTTATTAATCTCGTTGTCCCCACCGACAAAGTTCGTACCTTGGTCACTATAGAAAGCCTGAACCAACCCGCGTCTGGCTATGAACCGACGCAAAGCAAGTAATAAGGCATTTGTGGACATGTCTGTGACGCGTTCAATGTGTACCGCACGGGATGCCATACAAATGAATATGACACCCCAACGTTTTACCATCGACCGTGCACGCTTTGTGAGGATTGGACCAAAACAATCCAGTCCCGTATGGGTAAATGGTGATTGGTGTGACTGCACTCTAGCTAAGGGTAGTTCACTCATTTGTTGCTGGGTAATGCGTGCGTTCAACTTTTTACAAACTATACAGTTTGATAGAACTGTATTTAATGCCTTTGTTGGTTTTATTAAAATAAAACGTTGTCTTAACAAAGAGATGCAATGTGAACGGCCAGCATGTTTCAGCTTCAAGTGAGCATCCCATATCATGGCGCATTGTAATTCTAAGTATGCCGGGATTATAATTGGATATATGAAGTCTCGTGCTAGGTCTGTAGCTTGTAATCTAGACCTGTGACAAAGCAGTCCTTTGTGTATGGTCGGGCTCAACCTGACTAATGGGGAAGAAGTAACCGCTTTCTTAATCATAATGGCGTTGTACTCACGGGTGTAACTTCGCAGCTGAAAATGAAGGATGATCTTCAATTCCGCCTGGTCTATTTCCTCGATAGATAGTCTCCTGGGAAATCCTCTAATAACCCTTTGTCTCCAATCAGATAGTGAGTATTCCTTTGATTTACCCAAGAATTTACTAAGTCTACTGATCCAAGCGGCTTTCCTACATAGCTTTAGCCAAGATGAACTGGAATTTACTAACCTGTCAAAGAAATTCCTTAAATCACTGTTAAGTGGTTGTGTTACCATAACATTAGGCGGTGGCTGTGATGCCACACTTTTTACAAGATCTTGCTTACTATTGGTCAAGGGTGATTCTAGAAATATCGCTTTTACTTCATCGAATTTTTCATCACCAGGAACTGGATGCATGTCATTATATTCATCGTCGTCTGATATATCTAGGGCTAGGTCAACTTCGGACTCAATCTCTAAATTAATATCTGAATCTGGCGGATTTGGCGGTGGTAACGACGCAGGAACTATATCACTTGTATGTGTCACTCGCGATCTTAGATTATATAATGTGGTACGGGACGTAATCTCATTTGTGTCTAACATCTGTTCACTCATGGCATTTCTCGGCCGCTCCATATAATTATTTGACATTACCTGATCAGTCAATGATGTTGGTATATGGGATAAACCTGTGGCCTTCGCCTTTGACTTCTTTACTTTCTCGATCTTAATCTCCGCTTCCTCTAGACTCATACCTAAACCAAACTCCTTATTATCTTCTATTGATCTGTTTACATAATGTCCAGGTTTAGTTCGTTTAAAACCTACTATAAAGTCCTTTGGTGACCTGGTATACCAACCTAAAATGGTTCGAGTAGCATAGGGCTTACCTGGTTGAGGTGGATGTGGCCTAGTATCCCACGCATGATGAGCATCAAAGACATCTAATCCGATCAACATTGCAATATTTCTATAGTTAACATTACATTCCGGGATACCTAAACATCCGAAGTATTCTCGTTCTTGTTTAGTCAAAGCAGGCACTCCCCCCAAAAGTCCAGAAAATTCTTTCAAAGCAATGAAGGATACATTCTTTATTGGTAGTAGACTTTGTTCTGGTAGAGTGTGATGATTTCGTGGTAATAAGGAATCTAATGAGAGGTTTATCGATTTACCATTTAGTTCTCCTTGTCCATGCATAGATCCTAAATCGATCTTACGGCTCTTCGCACTCAAAGTGTCCGTAACAGCGCTGGCTACTTCTAAATCTACATAGCTACGGGTAGAGGCAGGATCTAGTATGACATAAATTCTCTTCGTTCCATGTTCTCCAATAATCTTAATGGGAATTACGCTAAATGAAGCAGATTGTACTGATGTAAGGTATGTATTTGCACATATGATGTCATCAATATTAGTGGCATCAGTTTCTCCTACCTGACACTCATCCTTTTCATCATCCTCATCTGAAGAACCGGATTGATCAGCATTGACTGAAGCAAATGTAACCTTATTTGGGATTGGGTTAGGATTTCTAGCAATCCTACTTGGATGGTCCATGATATATTGTTTTGTAGGAGTGTGCTGACTAGTATGTAGCAACCGATGATGCAACCTACCACAATCTTGGCATCCTTTCTTTATGGTGTCTGGACATTCTCGGCGTTTATGACCAGTAGAAAGACACTTCCAGCATGCATCTAAAGATCGTATTGCCAGTCTTCTCTTATCGACGTCGAGTTTTGTAAAGAAATCGCAACAATGCAATTTATGATCCATATGTTTTTGAGATTGCTGATAACAATATTGGCAACCGCGAAAGTTGGAGGGCAGCTCCTGACGCTCCAGGGTCACTCCTATGGGGGCTGAAACTTTACTCTTCTCCAATTGGTATCGCGATTTTGATATATTCGAGTCAGTCCCAGTTGGTCCTAAAGTGTTGTAGGTTAGACACGTCCCCT
Source organism: Nemertoderma westbladi (assembly GCA_032718475.1). Classification (NCBI taxonomy): domain Eukaryota; kingdom Metazoa; phylum Xenacoelomorpha; order Nemertodermatida; family Nemertodermatidae; genus Nemertoderma; species Nemertoderma westbladi. The sequence goes on from JAUCBJ010001726.1 coordinate 14,395, forward strand.
CTGTTGTCATCAAGGATTTAGGTTTTGCTATTGAGCGCCTTTCAACCTGTAAATATTCTTCAGAGTAATTTGAACGGGAATCTGCGAGTGCTTCTCTAGCGATTAACTCATGTAAGTGTCGTAACTTTAAAGTCTCTCCACGTTCTTCTATTTTGCTCTCTAATTTCCGCCACTTTTGACGATGACGGTAACTTAACCTTCTAATTATATCTTTCAAGATGTCTGGTCTATCTCCATAGTTTTCACAACCAATATCCGGTAATATTGATATTGCATTCTTTATTTCATCCGCTAGTTTTAATAATTCATGAGATGTAGAAATAGGACCACCTTTTCCAAGTTCATCTACAATGGATTGAGCCACCCTGGTGTTACTTCCATATACAGAGGTTAATCGCTCATAAGTAAGCTGAAATGCATTTGGGTTTCCTGTAAAAGTCCCAGCTAACCCTCTAGGTTCCTTCTGTAGTAGTTGTAACAGGTAATTGAATTTCTCATTTGAACTGAAATCCTTTTCTTTTATTTGGGAGTCAACATAATTTATAAAGGTGCGCCAATGTTTTGCATTACCATTAAAACGTGGAGGTTGTTGGGTTGGCAGACTCTGGCGAGCAGCAAAGCGAGCAATTTCGGTAAGGACAGCCGTAGTCTCTGTCTGTTTTTCCTTCTCCTTCACCAAACTAGATTTATTTCCTCTTTGAAATTCTCTACAGAAACTGCTAGAAGAGCTCTCAACAACCTCGGAATATAAATTTTGCTGTGGGGTTGAACGACGCTGTGCATACGTCGAATTGAAGTGAATCTTCTTTGACAAACTTGGCTCTCTAACTGGATTTTGTGATATTTCCTCCATTTCTGAATCAGTTTTTAAGTTTCTCCGGACTGGTGTGTCCATCCAATCAACTTTTTCTTGAACTTCCTTCAGTTGTTGTAGTAAAGGTGCATTGCATTCTTGCATAGCAGCTTTCATTTGCTCAATTGAAACCTTCGGTTCTATGGGAGTCTCAAAATCAAATAGATCGAACTTATCGGCTCTGTGTGAATGTTCCCAATTCTGTGAGTAGGGCTCATCGCCACCAGTTCTATACCTCTCCCGAGATCTATTACCATAATGATACCAAGGATTCTGGGGAAGTAGATATCTTTCCCTACAAACGAAACATGGGCAATCTCTTTCATGAGGCTGTGGTCTGTGCTCGCCCTCACATTGCCAACGTTCGTCTACAAATTTGTCTGGGGTATACAGCGGTTGGAAGGGTTTCTCGTATGGCTTTGTCTCAGGCTTCCTCACTATGTTCTGGTTTAGTCGAGGAATGGGTCGTTCTTGGTGAACTTCTTGTGCTCTCCTGCCCTTATGCAATGACGATACATATGCTTCTGTTAGAGGGAACCTTCTTTGGGCGGACTCACATATGATTGGAGCTTCCTCCACTTGGTCTATAATACTACTGTGCTCTTCTTCATACTGCTGCCTATCATTTACCAACTCAAGCCGTGCATCCTGCAACTGAGCTCGCTTATGTTCCATTTCAATCTCATGGATACGCCTTCGTTGCTTTAATTCTAATTCTCTTCGCTTTTCGTCTACTTGTGCGCGTCTCTGTGCATGTTGATGCTCTAAATTTGCCGCTGCTTCACGCTGTTGCCTCTGCAATTCATCACGCAAATGCTCTGCTTCTTGGGCTGCAGCTTGTGCTTCACACCTAAATTTAGCTGCTGCTTCCTCATGCTGCTCTTGCTGCTTTAAATCTGCTTCTTGTGCTGCTAATTTATGTATCTCCTCTTCAGCGAGTTCAACTTCCTGCCTACGCGCTTCCTCTACTTCGAGCTTTCTCTCTTCAACTGCAATTAGTCTATCTCGTTCTGTGAACGCTCGCAGGGCCTTTTGTGATTCTGTTATCGAACTTCGACTACTTACTACACTCGTACTTCGTCGCGACCTTGTTGTGCTTTGGCTGGCAACAGATAAAACTTCCGCTCCACTGTTTAACCCACTCACTGTCTCTTGGTTTGCAGTTAATGGCAATGGTAATCCAATGATAACTACTCCTCTCTTACTTAAGTAACGGGTTAATTTAGTAACTCGATGCTGAGTCTCAACCACAATACGTTCCTCTGATTCTCTAAACTCGACTTCATTGACTGTTAGAGATTCACAAACTGCTTCGCTCCATCGTGTATTACGAATTTGGGAAAAGTGTTCAATTACTCTTATATAACTCACTCTTGCCTTTTTCAATTTCTCGAATAAGAAAGTCAGGGTTTTATTCTCTTGATATTTTTCTGCTCTATCCACAAGAGCTTGTAGTTCAGCTACTGGATGGATCATCTGGGTGTTAAACTTACCTTGTAACTCCAAAAGTTTTTGTCTGTCTAATGTAGCACCCTCTTGTAATAATAATGTAATTACCTTGTTTGTGCACTTTGTAATTTGTGCCATATACCCACCAGCACTCCTACTTATCGGTGGCCCTCTTTGTGAATCTAAACTACTTACTCTCACCACCTCCTCTATTTCGTCATCGTTTGAGTCAGAACCTACTAGAGTTATGTCCTGTATAGTCGATGTCCTATGTATACTCATGGTCGGTAAATTTTAATTCTGTATTTCTGTATAACCTTCCGGTCAGTATATATCTAAATATATTTTCTAATTTTACTTGAAGTTGTGCTGCTTCTACAGCGGTAAACTTTCTAAAATATTTTTAATATTTCCTTCAAATATTATATTTTTTATACACAAATATAATAGGCGTAACGGTTTCCCGGCACGGCAAAGATGTGGAGTTCTTAAAACATAGTGGACAAACTGGAAGCATTTAAATAAATCATAAAATTAACTTGCCGCAAAACTTTCACAGGTCTCACAGACACAGAGATACAGGTAATGCAACTAACCCCAGGAGCAGTTTCAATTTTCCTCGCGTCCCAATCTGAGCTGCAGATTTTCATTCTGCGAACTTCTTTTTGTACCAAACTCGTAAACATCAACAGATCCCAGAATCAGTTGGAAAGTCTCCCTCTGTACCTGAAAGTCGTATAGAAACTTTAAACGGCGCCTACTAATTTTATTTCCTGCAAATAAACTTTAAATTTAAATTTTTAACCTTTTTGGCTACCTAATATCTATTCAACCTCCTTTACATAATTTTGGAGCTGATATTTTAATTTTAGAAAATATTTTGTATTTCTGCAAAACGGAATAATTACAGAAAGACTGATTATTTTCTAAAAAATGTTATTTGCTAAGTATTTTGTAAATCAGCTGGGATTTACAGCTTTGATTTTTTATATTGATTTCTGTTAAGTGCAATCCCAAATCCCCCGAAAGGGCAGAATTAACCGAGATCAAAACTGAGGGAAAGCTATCGCTATTGCGAGTAAATGTTTTAATTCAATGGTGGACACCTCAACACCTTTTTACAGCAGCGCTCACAATAAGTAAGTTCAATAGATATTTGTCGTTCGATTTTGGCAGGCAGTAAATGCTAACATATAAAGTACTGTAAAACACCAGCAACCAAAACAATAAACCAAACCTATATCAGAATGTACAGCAATTATGGCTGAAAATTCGTAATTCATGCTAGACCAGTAGGCTCTTCTAACTAATCCCAAAACGAGCAAATACTAATTTTTTATCTTTCAAAATATGTATAAACAAATAAATTTTATACTTACAACAGTTTGGTTGTCAATCTATACGGAATTTAGGATACTAGGGCTGAGAAAGAAATAATTAAATGGCCTAACTATTTTACCATCCCAAATGTTCCCTCAGCGCTATAATAACCACCAATTTATCCGTAGGGCCTAAGAATGATCACAAACTATCTAAAATAATTATTAGAAAATTAGTAAGTTAGAATTCCTAACGTGTTATGGTAGACCTAGCTACCGGTCTGCCGGTACATGAATTAGAAATCAATATAGGGGCCTCTGAAAACTATAATCTAACCCCTTCACCAATTGGCCTACAGCCTTAGCACTTAGGGGCAATTGATTGACAGTTACTAATCCAATTTTAGCGAGCCCAAACTTATGCCTAATGGTTCGATCAACTTCCCTGATAGTCCAATTTTGCTTCCGTACCGCCACTGATGTCCCACATCCCATTGCCGGCCTCACCGCACCGCAGCTAATCTTAGCCGGACATCGCGAATGTTTTCGATAATTGACTCATGTCAGAATGCGATCTGATCCGTTAATCAGGAACAACAATGTTATTGAACGTGTTCTAATCGACTAAGACATTATATTGAATATCGTATCACAGTATCACAGTTTTATATCAAACACATCCAGACATCAGACATCTGAATGCAAAACAACAAGGCTGATCAAAATTTAAATACACGTCCAAATGTAAAAGATTAAACCATATAACGTACCGGTACTGCGGTACTTAATGCAGTAACAGAGTAATGAATGAATATATATAACTTCAATTCTATATTGAAACAAGCATAAAAAGAATTCAAAGGCTGTCATTGGCTAATCATGTTTAAAAAGCCTTAATTTGAAATACCTCCAGCAGGGCTTAGTTATACTGTACTGTATAATAATAATAATCTGGAAATAATTATAGATACTGGACAATTAACCGACTGGTGATTTATCATATAATCAGGTAGTATTTCACATAATGAATCGTACAGTATTTCTACTGCAGTAAGTAAAGGAACTGAAACAAACTTAACTTTAAAGAGAATCCATAAGATTTTCGTTAATTAATATAGTAGAATATAGGTATAGAATATAGGTTTTATACTTTAAACGTACAGTAGAAGTTATCGGAACAATATAACGATTATAAAATAAAATTTTTATACTCTTACCAAATACAATACAATATATATATATATATATACATATATATATATACACAAAATGTAGCAGAACCGTCACTAATATATATTTCAAAGACATACATATGGTTTTATATTAACATTTCTTATATTTTAATTTTATTATCTAATACATTTTATTTAACTATTTTATTATTAAATAAATCAAAATGTCTAACATTGGAAACAAATTGCTTTTTGCAAATCATCATGGTTCGGCTGCTATGGTCAATATACATATAATTTTTGTATTCTGAAACTGAATATACAAAAACCCTTCAGTTAATGGGAAGATTTGACGGCTATGCTACTTATATATATTAAACTTTGGGAGTGGTGATGGTAGCATTTCGAGATATCTTTAAAAACACAGATTATTTCTATATATAGAATTTGTACATATAGCGAATATGCAAACCGCTATAAAATGCTACATTTTGTTATCCTTAATTATATTAAATAATACTGTAGCCCATTAGTAGCAAAGTGAAATTACTATATGGAATTTAGTGATGATATCTGAAAATGTAAGGAAACATATGTAAGACTGCTATTGAGAAATATATAATGTAGTAGAATAATTGGGGGTCCCTAGCTTCTGTATGTAGGACGTAGAAGGCCACTGTTATTATAGTAGTAGAGTACGCCGTGCTATTTCAGTATTTAGTCTGTGCGATTTTGTGCTAGTTTTATTCTGCAATTTCCAGTCATTACAAATTAGGCCACTTATTTTCGTATTTCGATAGAACTATGTGTAGTATGCATTGATAATGACGCAAATTACGAAATCTATCTATCGAAATCTATCTAAAATTATTCGAAATATATCCATCCAACATCCATGATGGATCCGTCCAACATCCATGACGGATCCATCCAACATCCATGACGGATCCGTCCAACATCCATGATGGATCCGTCCAACATCCATGACGGATCCGTCCAACATCCATGACGGATCCGTCCAACATCCATGATGGATCCGTCCAACATCCATGATGGATCCGTCCAACATCCATGACGGATCCGTCCAACTTCCTTGATGGATCCGTCCAACATCCATGATGGATCCGTCCAACATCCATGACGGATCCATCCAACATCCATGACGGATCCGTCCAATATCCATGATGGATCCGTCCAACATCCATGACGGATCCATCCACCATCCATGACGGATCCGTCCAATATCCATGATGGATCCGTCCAACATCCATGACGGATCCGTCCAACATCCATGATGGATCCGTCCAACATCCATGACGGATCCGTCCAACATCCATGATGGATCCGTCCAACATCCATGACGGATCCGTCCAACATCCATGACGGATCCGTCCAACATCCATGACGGATCCGTCCAACATCCGTGATGGATCCGTCCAACATCCATGACGAATCCGTCCAACATCCATGACGGATCCGTCCAACATCCATGATGGATCCGTCCAATATAAAATCTCTGACTTTAAGTCTTATAAATCTCAGTCTGTCTGTCTCGCGATACAATAATAGAAAGCTAACTTGAGCAACGTCACTATCTCGTCATATTTTAAGTATTTGTTTGCGTGAATCGAATGTGGTCAAAGTGGATTATTTTGCATCGTTTTAGGCCAAAATATATTACTGGTCAGCAATCAGGACTCAGGCGACTTTGTAACTGCAGTTTCACCATTAGACTAAGAGCTGTTCTAACTGAAACTTTGCAGGTATGTATGTATGTATGTATGTATGTACCACAGAGATCTTACGCTGCCTGTTTGAGTGAGAGGACGCCGACCAGCCTACAGTTCTTCAATCTGCTGCTTGGGTGTGTAATCTCTGAGAGTGAAACCATTCCCATCACCAATTTTATTGTTTTTGAGCTGATACTGGGGAAATATCTACTACAAGATTGGATTCGTGTTTGGGAGGAAGCTGAAGTTCTCTAGTCTACCGGTAGTAGGTGGAATGTCTGAAGGTGAAAAAGTCCTGCGTTTTTGTTGTTTTTAATCTTTTCGAGCTGATGCATGGCATATATAGATTACACCACAGGCGGTTGCGTGTTTGGGAGGACGTATATTATTCGGCAGTTCACCAGCCTGTCGCTAAGGGTCGACATGCCTGAAAGTGAAAACCGTAAATACTAATCAAATTATACACCAGAAAAGATAAGAAAAACAAACTAATATTTTAACCAGAGGGTGTTTATCCCCCCCCCCCCCCCCCCCCCCTACTTATCTGACCTGTTTCGAAACAGATAGAGTAATTGTAATTAAAACAGTTATCGTAAAAAAAATATATTTGTATTTCGCTTCTAATATAAGCCAATGTATAGTATTGTTGCTGGATCGCTTTCCCAAATAAGTATTAGTCAATAACGCTAAATAAAACAACAAGGTAGCATTTTGCGACGGTTTGTATTTTAAACATATATATAAATTATAAATATATTGAAACACAAATGTAACATACATGTCAGCTACTCTTACAAGCCATATTATTTTCACGAAAAATTTCACAAAAATAACATCCTGATAATTTTAAATCAACCCCATCTATTATAACGGTTATTAAGGTGTATGAATATTAAATTAAGTCTTGTTAATTTTCCAATGTATTTCAATAGTAAAATAATTAAAATATTTAAATTTCAAAAACTATCAAAAAGATAACTTCCCCTTTATTTTAAAATATATTTGAAGTGGATTTATAAGTTTAATATATGGGAGAATCAAAGCTAAAAATTACTTATCAACCTACTTAACGATTAATATTATTAAATTTTGCATATGTAGATTCAAAATACAAAGGTAGCAGTACCGACAATATATAACAATTTCCCAGGTTGCGGATCAGGATGTGATTGTGAGTTGTCTGCTTAGGCGACTGTGTATTACATTAGACGGCAGTTTGTTTGGTTGATGTAAGTCATTATTGGTTTTTATCCTCCAATCCCATCTGTTTCGTGGAGTCTGTGTGATGCATGTTCGTTACGGCGGCGGCGACAGAATCCATATGCTGAGAGGTCAGCCTCCGGGCCGATCAGTATACGTGCGTATACGTTTATTCCAAACACTCAATCGAAGAAATTATCTTTAGTTTAAAATTATTATTAAAAATATGAAGAAATTATCGGGAGGGAGTGGGCCACCACGCTGTTGAACTACAGAACTGTTCTGTAGTTCGCGAGAAATCGTAGATAAATTGTTACAATTTATCTACGATTTCTCGCGAACTCTTCCAGTTTCTCGAACTCTTACAATTTGCTGTGCGCGATATAGCGCTCTCTAACAGCGGAGGAACTCAGTCAGTCAGTTGTTTACTTCAGTTGTTCTTCTCACCGGAGCTGATGTTTCCTTTACCAACTTCGATTCTAAGACGCCAAGACCACATTTTTTTTGATAGCGAAGTCTTATTCAGGGAACGGCAGGTCGTAGAAGAATCGTAATCAGATGTCTCGAAACAGTTGAAAAGTTCAGCATTGGGTATGGGTATTCCGAGTGTGTTTCGCCAGAGCGAAAGGCAGATTGTAAGTGAATCTCACATTAAAGTAGCGCCAAAAGTGCCTTCAGTGATCGCCTGCGCTTCAACATCGACTATGTACTACAGTATGCCTACTACCAACAAACTGTAAATAAAAAAACTAATACCAACTCAAGCCCATCTGTTGATGTGTGGTAGTGGTAGTAGAGGAGAGGCTACTACTGCTGTACTGCATTTGGTAGGCCTAACAGGTTGTTTATTTATTCGAGTTTATTATGACTGTATGTGGTTGCTTGTCAACGAACAATTGGACAGAATGCACAATACAATGCATAACACATAAGGTGTACGTAGGCCCTACACCTTGATAACACAATACAATGAGTCAACCCACCTTTCCTTAAATGTCTTATACGCCAACCATTTAATAGACGTCTGGTCTCGCCAAATCAGAGAACAGTAAATAAGCTGCATTTAATTAACCAAATGTTGTTATGTGGTGTGTAGTAAGAAAAATATTAGCTTGGGAAAGGAATTTATTAGCACGTAATGTAAATATTGTACTTAAATATTATTTGTAACAGCTTCATATTGGATTACTAATTATTTATTATTAATATTATTATTAAAATATGTTTGCAATCAATTTGCACCATTAAATCAAACATATACATTGGCGCAAGTAGTCCTCATTTATATTTATATCTTGTTGCAATGTTAAATTATCTACTAGGGAAAAGAGCGGGTTGCAGTGATGCGTTATTCTAACCAATACAATAAACTAAAGTCATTAGTACAGGTGACAGATTTAATTTTGGGAGTAATCAGCGCCGATTTTCCACTAGGAGGAGGGATGATTTCTGTCGTCGCGTCGAAAGTCTGCCGTATCTGAATTATTATGAATTAATTATTTCGTTCTAGAGTAAGTTTAATAATATATACAATGTACAATTAGCCATTGTCAGCTGCCAGCCAACCTTTATACAATCAAAATATAAACGTTTTAAAAGAAAATAAATAAAAGTTAAAACAACTATTATTTAACCTGTTGGAAGTGGAATTATCAGCTTCAGAGAGGACCACGTCTGTAAAGAAAACCACGAAGTTTCTCCGCGGTTCGAGAGCTGATCTTCGAGAGCAATATCGCGCACAGTAAACTGTCACAGAAAATGAAAGAGTTCGCGAGAAATCGTAGAGAAATCGATCTGTAGTTCACACCAGTGCGGTCAAATCAATCCCTTGCAATAGAATCCAAGTTTGGAATAAAATAATTGATCTTTGTTGCCAATTAATAATATAATAATTGACTTTATTGCTTGATATACAAAGACGATATACAATTCGTAGTCATGTAAATTGTTTAATATTTTTGTTTGCAACTCATATTACAGTATACTGTATATTTCGCATACCCACCCATTAATTGTTTTATTGAGAAGTTTTATTAAATATTAATTAATTTAATTAATTAAATTATGAATAAATCAATTATAAATTGTTAAATAGTGACGGTATTGCTACCTTTGTATTTTGAATCTACATATGGAAAATTTAATAATATTAAACGTTAAGTGGGTTGATAAGTAATTCTTTGCTTTGATTCTCCTATGCATTCAACTTATGAATCCACTTAAATTATCTTTTAAAATAAAGGGGAAGTTATGTTTTTGATAATTTTTGAAATTTTGATTTTTGAATAATTTTGCTACTGAAATACATTGAAAAGCTGCGGAACTTATATATTCATACACCTTAATAACCGTTATAATAGATGGGGTTGATTTAAAATTATCAGGATGTTATTTTTGTGAAATTTTTCGTGAAAATAATATGGCTTGTAAGAGTAGCTGACATGTATGTTACATTTTGTGTTTCAATATATGTATAATTTATATATATGTTTAAAACACAAACCGTCGCAAAATGCTACTTTATTGTTTTATTTAGCGTTATTGACTAATACTTATTTGAGAAAGCGGTTTTGTTGATTCAGGTGAATCAAATACATGCCAGGCATCAGTATAATGTGCAATGGTAAATTGTGCCAGACACAGAAGCATAAGGGGCGAGTCATGCGTTAGTGTAAGCCTTCAGGGTATGGCTATCAGTAAATTTAATTCACCTCGATGTAGCTCTTCTCTCTTTCAGTTTGTCTTACCTTTTTTTATTATGGGTAAACTGGATAGCTACTACTGGCGTTCCATACATTACGATTTCAAGGAAAAGCAATTACCTTCTATGCACCATTGCCATATCCCCAGATTTTCATACTTCAATAATAAATTGGCTGTTTGAGTAAATAAATAATTTGAATATGACTTGAATAATTTAATAGAAAGTAGCGTTGATTTTCTAATAGCAGTTAGAGATGTAAAACGTTTTATGCTTTAAATTAATAAACAACAATTTAGGAAATTATCATGAAACTGAAAGAAATACCTATTAAATACATAATCTGAAAATTTACTTCTGGAAAAATTATAAAATATTAATGTTTCAGAATAATAGCTTCTGTTACATTTTTATGGTTAATATGTTTCCACGGGGATAAATAATACTATTTCTATAAAAAAGTTGTGATAATAAATTGTTAGATTTCGAATAAATCAATTAATATTTGTTAAATAATGACGGTACTGCTACCTTTGTATTTTGAATCTACATATGCAAAATTTAATAACAAGAACCGCTATCTGCATTGATAAATAATTTTTAGCATTGATTCTTCCATATATTAAACATATAAATCCACTTAAATTATCTTTTAAAATAAAAGTGTAAGTCATTTTTCGATAATTTTAGAAATTACATTTTTTTAATTATTTTACCATTTAAATACATAGTAAATTAACAAAACTTAATATCCGTACAACTTAATATGTCTTCTAAGAGATGCGCTTGTTTTTAAATTTTCAGGATGCCCAATTTCTGTAAATTTTTGTCAGAATAGTACAGCTTGTATGAATAGCTGACCCCTATGTTACATTTTGTGTCTCACTATATGTATAATTTATATATATGTTTACAATACAAACCGTCACAAAGTGCTACCTTATTTTCAAATTATATTTAGCATATGGGACTATGATGTAAGTCACTCTTCTATAACGTTTAGTAAGCATAAAATCCTTGTGCGATGTCCGCCTATCTGTCTAATTCAATGTTTCAACATCAATATTACAGCAATTATTTCTTTTATCTGTGCTCATGGATGAGAAAGATGTTCGGTAGATGACCCCCGCATCCGCAAAATGAAAGCATCCTTAAAGCTCTTTAAATTGCAGCTTTTCCGTGCAGCTGTGGAGGAAATTACAACTAGTAATTTTGCGGCTCTATGGCAATCCTTGCTGCGCTCTTGCAGATTTACAGATGATCCTCTTAGATAGTGTAGCTGAAAACAGAACCTTGAATTGGAAAAAAAAATGCAGTACCAAACCAAATACTACATCATTTTGAATATGCCACGCAACCCGCAATAGTAAATACGGTCCATTTTCATGAGATTTCACTCTCTCTTTGGCACAAATTAATCCTAAATTAATGTAATTATTAATTAATACATAGATATTTTTATGAGAACCGATATTAATTGACTGCTTTCATTATACCTGTATTATAAAGTAGCACTTTACTTAGTCCTTTTCCAAGTGATCCAGAGATCGATAGTGGTAAAGTACAGTAGGCCTACATATAACAACTAGGTATAATTAGTCAGAAACTACATGAGTTACTTAGCGAGGTAACCAAATGGTAAAGCCATGTAAAGAAGATTCAGGTTTAGGTTCAGTTTCATTGTAAAGCTCCCTAGCAATGTATCGTCTCTCTTGAATTTACAAATATATTATATTAGGCCAGTGCTACTCTTGTGCTACTGTACAAGTAGTGCTATATAACAACAACAATTCATTGTTAACACTAACGGCGCTAAGTAAAGTTAAAATTTTTATTACTTAAATGAAGTACATGTAAATTAATTTAAAAATTCGACAATGAAACTACAGACTGTGTAATCTACCTGTTTAGTGTTTATATCGTCGGTGATATGGCGAACAGCCAAAGTGCTAAAATGAGCTGTTGGGTAAAATGAGGTTTTAACTGAAATTTGTACTAGAGTACCTTAGGGAGGTGTGATATAAACGCCAAAGTGATACTCACATCCACTGCTTCAGAGTGTCTTAGCCAAAGTGAGAATTGCAAATTAAGAGTAGGAGTTGAGGTAAAAACGCCAATCGCTTCTGTCATGTTACTGTACAAGTGTATTTTTTGCTAAGAAAGCCCAAACTTGGTATGGCAAAAAAGCCAAAGCGATGACTTAACATAGTTTGCCAGTGTAGGCCTATATTCCGGCTGTAGTCCGGAGAATAAATGGTTGGCTAAACTTTCAGTTTGTATTGAAATTCATTATAAAACATCATACTGGCTGCTACAATTCCATTGTAGCATTTAGCTCGTGTTCCTGTAGCTATTATTAGTTTGTTTGTTGGTGGCTGAATGCCTGGGTTTGTGGCTAGTTTGTAACATGGTGCGTAACTAGAGAAACATGGTGTAACTAGAAAAACATGGTGTAACTAAAGAAACATGGTGTAACTAGAGAAACATGGTGTAACTAGAGAAACATGGTGTAACTAGAGAAACATGGTGTAACTAGAGAAACATGGTGTAACTAGAGAAACATGGTGTAACTAGAGAAACATGGTGTAACTAGAGAAACATTGTGTAACTAGAGAAACATGGTGTAACTAGAGAAACATGGTGTAACTAGAGAAACATGGTGTAACTAGAGAAACATGGTGTAACTAGAGAAACATGGTGTAACTACAGAAACATGGTGTAACTAGAGAAACATTATGTAACTTGAGAAACATGGTGTAACTAGAGAAACATGGTGTAACTAGAGAAACATGGTGTAACTAAAGAAACATGGTGTAACTAGAGAAACATGGTGAAACTAGTGCAACATGGTGAAACTAGTGTAAAATTGTGTAACCAGTGTAAAATGGTGTAACTAGTGTAAAATGGTGTAACTAGTGTAACATGGTGTAACTAGTGTAACATGGTGTAACTAGTGTAAAATGGTGTAACTAGAGAAACATGGTGAAACTAGTGCAACATGGTGTAACTAGTGTAAAATGGTGTAACCAGTGTAAAATGGTGTAACTAGTGTAAAATGGTGTAACTAGTGTAAAATGGTGTATCTAGTGTAACATGGTGTAACTAGTGTAACATGGTGTAACTAGTGTAAAATGGTGTAACTAGTGCAATGAAAAAATAATTAGTGTATGAAAAAAGAATTATTTTCTGAAATATCATCTTCATGCTGCCATTTTTGCAAAAATTAAACACAAAAATGTGATTATCTCGAAATTATATTTTTGCACCTTAGTTGATTTTCCATATCACAGCACCGACGATATTGTTGCGCTCTTCACTATGAAATCCTCGTTTCACTTGGATTTTAAAACAACTTCCACTTGAATTTATTTCTAGATTACTCTACATGAAATAAAAATGTTAATTAAAAGGTCAGTTTCTTCAAGCACTACTTCTTACAATACAGCTCATATATTCGGAATAAATACTTTGCAGCTATTTGTAATATTCCTAGTAATTTAAGGGACAAGCTTGTTTTAAATTAATCAGAAACAATATTTTTGGAAAATTTTGCACAAAATTCCGTACGCAAGTAGCTTGTTTTAGTTGTTTTCATGTAATAATTCAAATTGCCAGAATACAAACCGTCAAAAAAAGCTACGCAACATTTGGGCTTGTATACCTGTTAGTTAGTTACTTAATTACTCGATTATATGATTACTAATTAGCTTTATTATCCAGCTTGTATAACCATATCGAAATTTAATTGTTTTGCGTTATTGTATCACGCTTAATGGGCTTATCAACTAGCTTGTCAGATTATGGTAGCATTGTAGCCACTTTGTCACCATTGCTACCTAAGTAGCAAGGGTGCCACTCATGGTAGCTGAACCGACAGTTTCATATTCTGCATAGGTAGCAAGGACGCCAGTCCCTTTTTAGTGAGAATGGCGTCCTTGCTACGTTTTGTGTCCATACATATATATATATATATATATATACATATACATATATATAGGCATATATAGAGCTACCCAAGCCTTTGCTTTCCTAACTTATATGTCCTTTTTGCTACTCTCTATCCATGATCCAAGGTACTGGAAGTCATCGACCTTCCTTAGTTGATTATTATCAATGGTTGTCAAGTTTCCATCAACATTAAAGGTCATTAATTCAGTCTTGGTAGCATTTATATGCAATCCAACCTCCTTAGCAGCCCTCTCCACATTATTTAGTAGACGCTGTGCATCTGCTAGCGTATTAGAGAGCAGGGCGATGTCATCCGCAAAGTCGGTGTCTGTGACTGTAGTTGCCGGATATCTACTACTTCTGCGTTTTTGAAGTGTGAATCCCAGATCTTCACCCTTTGTGGCCGTCCGCATTGCGTAATCCATCACAATTACAAATAGTAATGGTGCTAATGTGTCACCTTGCAGTACGCCAGCCAGGATTGAGAAAAACTCAGTTTCACCATCTGGTGAGAGTACCTGCGCTTCGGTGTCACAATATAACAATCCAATGCCAGCAACAATTACTTCTGGTATTCCATAAGCTCTTAGGATTTCAAGCATTTTACCTCAATGGATGGAGTCGAATGCCTTCTTTAAGTCCACAAAAGTCATGACTGTGGGGAGATTCTTTGACTTAATTCCTTCAATCAGTCTCCGTAGTGCAAGTTTCTGAACTATTGTTGATCTACTTGGTCGAAATCCGTTTTGGCCCTTACACAGTAGTTTCTCTATGTGAGGCCTAATCCTATATAGAATAATTTTATTGTATATTTTGGCAGCTACCACAAGCAGACAGATCCCACGATAGTTTGTTGGTATGCCGAGGTCTCCTTTCTTGGGGAGAAGCTT
>JAUCBJ010001727.1:0-82803 GCA_032718475.1 Nemertoderma westbladi
AAATAGGTAAAGGGTTAGCTAATCGCTTGAGACAATTTCGGTCCCGTTACTTTGGGGCCGAAATATCCGGTTACTGAATGAGACAACTGGGATGGGACCGAGTTGTCTGATAAATTTTGTCATAAAATATTTAACTACATATATTCTCCATTTAAATAATGTATGACGGCATTTCACGCCTACCGAGTGGGAAAATTTGCGCGAATGAGCGAAGAGAGTGAGTGATTTTGAAACGATAGCATGAAAGTGAAGTACTTTATTTAAATCGAATAAAATAATTGTATTTTAAAGTTTTGAAGTTAATTAAATATAATTTATTGTACGGGTACGGGTTCCGTACCGGTAACCACATATGTAGCTTGCGCTGTCTGCATCTGTGATGAATCACTTACTGATAGGCCTACCTCAACGTGACCGTATAATACGGTACAGTCATATTGAAAGAATACTGTTAATTAATTTCACGCCATGATATATAATGTAGCGCACCCCACAACGCAGCAATGAGTTTAATATATTTCACGGCGTATTTCACGCCGACATGAAAATAATACGAATTTATTGATACAGTAACGTACTGTATACTGTACTACCTATATAGTAACTATTTCGTAGCAAATATCTACAGAAACTGAACATCATTACGCCTCGAGAACAGTATAATACAACATAGCAACTGACTAACCTTTACTAAGTAGTCAAATATCCTAGAATGCAATGTCTTGGATAACGCGTCCCTGGCGTATACAGCCTGTTCTACATTGTGGGTTTTGTGAATTGTTTCACTAGTTTTACCCCACTTACTATCCATTATATGGCTGAGTAATTTATTCTCTAGATCGTCCGGCGATATTCCTGCACAGTAATTAGAGCACTTATTAACTAGTCATGTATAACAAACAATATGGGGCAATAAAGAGAACAAACATCAACCAATAGCTGGGGTGGAAATACGGCCACTATTTGAATTCACCCAATCGCCGGGCTGGAAATACGGCCACTATTTGAATTCACCCAATCGCCGGGCTGGAAATACGGCCACTATTTGAACTCACCCAGTACCTGGGCTGGAAATACGGCCACTATTTGAATTCACCCAATCGCCGGGCTGGAAATACGGCCACTATTTGAACTCACCCAGTACCTGGGCTGGAAATACGGCCACTATTTGAACTCACCCAATCGCCGGGCTGGAAATACGGCCACTATTTGAACTCACCCAATAGCTGGGCTGGAAATACGGCCACTATTTGAATTCACCCAATCGCCGGGCTGGAAATACGGCCACTATTTGAACTCACCCAGTAGCTGGGCTGGAAATACGGCCACTATTTTAACTCACCCAGTACCTGGGCTGGAAATACGGCCACTATTTGAACTCACCCAGTACCTGGGCTGGAAATACGGCCACTATTTGAACTCACCCAATAGCTGGGCTGGAAATACGGCCACTATTTGAATTCACCCAATCGCCGGGCTGGAAATACGGCCACTATTTGAACTCACCCAGTACCTGGGCTGGAAATACGGCCACTATTTGAACTCACCCAATCGCCGGGCTGGAAATACGGCCACTATTTGAACTCACCCAATAGCTGGGCTGGAAATACGGCCACTATTTGAATTCACCCAATCGCCGGGCTGGAAATACGGCCACTATTTGAACTCACCCAGTAGCTGGGCTGGAAATACGGCCACTATTTTAACTCACCCAGTAGCTGGGCTGGAAATACGGCCACTATTTTAACTCACCCAGTACCTGGGCTGGAAATACGGCCACTATTTGAACTCACCCAGTACCTGGGCTGGAAATACGGCCACTATTTGAACTCACCCAATAGCTGGGCTGGAAATACGGCCACTATTTGAATTCACCCAATCGCCGGGCTGGAAATACGGCCACTATTTGAACTCACCCAGTAGCTGGGCTGGAAATACGGCCACTATTTGAATTCACCCAATCGCCGGGCTGGAAATACGGCCACTATTTGAACTCACCCAGTACCTGGGCTGGAAATACGGCCACTATTTGAACTCACCCAGTAGCTGGGCTGGAAATACGGCCACTATTTTAACTCACCCAGTAGCTGGGATGGAAATACGGCCACTATTTGAATTCACCCAATCGCCGGGCTGGAAATACGGCCACTATTTGAACTCACCCAGTACCTGGGCTGGAAATACGGCCACTATTTGAACTCACCCAATCGCCGGGCTGGAAATACGGCCACTATTTGAACTCACCCAATAGCTGGGCTGGAAATACGGCCACTATTTGAATTCACCCAATCGCCGGGCTGGAAATACGGCCACTATTTGAACTCACCCAGTAGCTGGGCTGGAAATACGGCCACTATTTTAACTCACCCAGTAGCTGGGCTGGAAATAAGGCCACTATTTTAACTCACCCAGTACCTGGGCTGGAAATACGGCCACTATTTGAACTCACCCAGTACCTGGGCTGGAAATACGGCCACTATTTGAACTCACCCAATAGCTGGGCTGGAAATACGGCCACTATTTGAATTCACCCAATCGCCGGGCTGGAAATACGGCCACTATTTGAACTCACCCAGTAGCTGGGCTGGAAATACGGCCACTATTTTAACTCACCCAGTAGCTGGGCTGGAAATACGGCCACTATTTGAATTCACCAAATCGCCGGGCTGGAAATACGGCCACTATTTGAATTCACCCAATCGCCGGGCTGGAAATACGGCCACTATTTGAACTCACCCAGTAGCTGGGCTGGAAATACGGCCACTATTTGAACTCACCCAGTAGCTGGGCTGGAAATACGGCCACTATTTTAACTCACCCAATAGTTGGGCTGGAAATGGCAATACGTTGTCTCTATCACGGACTACTGCGTTGTCATTGGCTGCCTCAGTAAAGGTTATATTCCCTAAATGTAGAATTCCAGCAACTGCACATAAAAGGGATAGTTGGTTGTCTTCCTGAATACCCACCGTTGCCATGGCTTTGCGTACTTCCTATTGAAATAACCAATAAACACTCTAACCAATAAACAAACCCTAACCAATAAACAAACCCTAACCAATAAACAAACCCTAACCAATAAACACACCCTAACCAATAAACACTCTAACCAATAAACACACCCTAACCAATAAACACACCCTAACCAATAAACACACCCTAACCAATAAACAAACCCTAATCAATAAACACACCCTAACCAATAAACAAACCCTAACCAATAAACAAACCCTAACCAATAAACAAACCCTAACCAATAAACACACCCTAACCAATAAACAAACCCTAACCAATAAACAAACCCTAACCAATAAACAAACCCTAACCAATAAACACACCCTAACCAATAAACACACCCTAACCAATAAACAAACCCTAACCAATAAACAAACCCTAACCAATAAACAAACCCTAACCAATAAACACACCCTAACCAATAAACACACCCTAACCAATAAACAAACCCTAACCAATAAACAAACCCTAACCAATAAACAAACCCTAACCAATAAACACTCTAACCAATAAACACTCTAACCAATAAACAAACCCTAACCAATAAACAAACCCTAACCAATAAACAAACCCTAACCAATAAACAAACCCTAACCAATAAACACACCCTAACCAATAAACAAACCCTAACCAATAAACAAACCCTAACCAATAAACAAACCCTAACCAATAAACACACCCTAACCAATAAACACACCCTAACCAATAAACAAACCCTAACCAATAAACAAACCCTAACCAATAAACAAACCCTAACCAATAAACAAACCCTAACCAATAAACAAACCCTAACCAATAAACACTCTAACCAATAAACAAACCCTAACCAATAAACAAACCCTAACCAATAAACACACCCTAACCAATAAACACACCCTAACCAATAAACAAACCCTAACCAATAAACACACCCTAACCAATAAACAAACCCTAACCAATAAACAAACCCTAACCAATAAACATTCTAACCAATAAACACACCCTAACCAATAAACACACCCTAACCAATAAACACACCCTAACCAATAAACAAACCCTAACCAATAAACACACCCTAACCAATAAACAAACCCTAACCAATAAACAAACCCTAACCAATAAACAAACCCTAACCAATAAACACTCTAACCAATAAACAAACCCTAACCAATAAACAAACCCTAACCAATAAACAAACCCTAACCAATAAACAAACCCTAACCAATAAAAAAACCCTAACCAATAAACACACCCTAACCAATAAACAAACCCTAACCAATAAACACACCCTAACCAATAAACAAACCCTAACCAATAAACAAACCCTAACCAATAAACAAACCCTAACCAATAAACACTCTAACCAATAAACAAACCCTAACCAATAAACAAACCCTAACCAATAAACAAACCCTAACCAATAAAAAAACCCTAACCAATAAACACACCCTAACCAATAAACAAACCCTAACCAATAAACACACCCTAACCAATAAACAAACCCTAACCAATAAACAAACCCTAACCAATAAACAAACCCTAACCAATAAACACACCCTAACCAATAAACACACCCTAACCAATAAACAAACCCTAACCAATAAACACACCCTAACCAATAAACAAACCCTAACCAATAAACAAACCCTAACCAATAAACAAACCCTAACCAATAAACACTCTAACCAATAAACAAACCCTAACCAATAAACAAACCCTAACCAATAAACAAACCCTAACCAATAAACAAACCCTAACCAATAAACAAACCCTAACCAATAAACAAACCCTAACCAATAAACAAACCCTAACCAATAAACAAACCCTAACCAATAAACAAACCCTAACCAATAAAAAAACCCTAACCAATAAACACACCCTAACCAATAAACAAACCCTAACCAATAAACAAACCCTAACCAATAAACAAACCCTAACCAATAAACACTCTAACCAATAAACACACCCTAACCAATAAACACACCCTAACCAATAAACACTCTAACCAATAAACACTCTAACCAATAAACAAACCCTAACCAATAAACACACCCTAACCAATAAACACACCCTAACCTATCAACACTCTAACCAATAAACACTCTAACCAATAAACACACCCTAACCAAAAAACAAACCCTAACCAATAAACAAACCCTAACCAATAAACAAACCCTAACCAATAAACACTCTAACCAATAAACACACCCTAACCAATAAACAAACCCTAACCAATAAACAAACCCTAACCAATAAACACTCTAACCAATAAACAAACCCTAACCAATAAACAAACCCTAACCAATAAATACACCCTAACCTATAAACACACCCTAACCAATAAACACTCTAACCAATAAACACACCCTAACCAAAAAACAAACCCTAACCAATAAACAAACCCTAACCAATAAACAAACCCTAACCAATAAACACTCTAACCAATAAACACACCCTAACCAATAAACAAACCCTAACCAATAAACAAACCCTAACCAATAAACACTCTAACCAATAAACAAACCCTAACCAATAAACAAACCCTAACCAATAAATACACCCTAACCTATAAACACACCCTAACCAATAAACACTCTAACCAATAAACACACCCTAACCAATAAACAAACCCTAACCAATAAACACTCTAACCAATAAACAAACCCTAACCAATAAACAAACCCTAACCAATAAACACACCCTAACCTATAAACACTCTAACCAATAAACACTCTAACCAATAAACACTCTAACCAATAAACAAACCCTAACCAATAAACACACCCTAACCAATAAACACTCTAACCAATAAACAAACCCTAACCAATAAACAAACCCTAACCAATAAATACACCCTAACCTATAAACACTCGAACCAATAAACACTCTAACCAATAAACACTCTAACCGATAAACAAACCCTAACCAATAAACAAACCCTAACCAATAAACACTCTAACCAATAAACAAACCCTAACAAATAAACACTCTAACCAATAAACAAACCCTAACCAATAAACACACCCTAACCAATAAACAAACCCTAACCAATAAACAATCTAACCAATAAACACTCTAACCAATAAACAAACCCTAACCAATAAACACACCCTAACCAATAAAGACTCTAACCAATAAACAAACCCTAACCAATAAACAAATCCTAACCAATAAACAAACCCTAACCAATAAACACACCCTAACCAATAAACACACCCTAACCAATAAACACTCTAACCAATAAACAAACCCTAACCAATAAATAAACCCTAACCAATAAACAAACCCTAACCAATAAACACACCCTAACCAATAAACACTCGAACCAATAAACACTCTAACCAATAAACACTTTAACCGATAAACAAACCCTAACCAATAAACAAACCCTAACCAATAAACAATCTAACCAATAAACAAACCCTAACCAATAAACAAACCCTAACCAATAAACACTCTAACCAATAAACACTCTAACCAATAAACACTCTAACCAATAAACAAACCCTAACCAATAAACACTCTAACCAATAAACACTCTAACCAATAAACACTCTAACCAATAAACACTCTAACCAATAAACAAACCCTAACCAATAAACAAACCCTAACCAATAAACACTCTAACCAATAAACACTCTAACCAATAAACAAACCCTAACCAATAAACAAACCCTAACCAATAAACAAACCCTAACCAATAAACAAACCCTAACCAATAAACACTCTAACCAATAAACACTCTAACCAATAAACACTCTAACCAATAAACACACCCTAACCAATAAACACACCCTAACCAATAAACAAACCCTAACCAATAAACACTCGAACCAATAAACACTCTAACCAATAAACACTCTAACCAATAAACACTTTAACCGATAAACAAACCCTAACCAATAAACACTCTAACCAAAAAACAAACCCTAACCAATAAACAAACCCTAACCAATAAACAAACCCTAACCAATAAACACTCTAACCAATAAACACTCTAACCAATAAACACTCGAACCAATAAACACTCGAACCAATAAACACTCGAACCAATAAACAAACCCTAACCAATAAACACCCTAACCAATAAACACACCCTAACCTATAAACACTCTAACCAATAAACACTCTAACCAATAAACACTCTAACCAATAAACACTCTAACCAATAAACACTTTAACCGATAAACAAACCATAACCAATAAACACCCTAACCAATAAACACACCCTAACCTATAAACACTCTAACCAATAAACACTCTAACCAATAAACACTCTAACCAATAAACACTCTAACCAATAAACACTTTAACCGATAAACAAACCCTAACCAATAAACACTCTAACCAAAAAACAAACCCTAACCAATAAACAAACCCTAACCAATAAACAAACCCTAACCAATAAACACACCCTAACCAATAAACACTCTAACCAATAAACACTCTAACCAATAAACACTCGAACCAATAAACACTCTAACCAATAAACACTCGAACCAATAAACAAACCCTAACCAATAAACACACCCTAACCAATAAACACACCCTAACCTATAAACAAACCCTAACCAATAAACAAACCCTAACCAATAAACAAACCCTAACCAATAAACACACCCTAACCTATAAACACTCGAACCAATAAACACTCTAACCAATAAACACTCTAACCAATAAACAAACCCTAACCAATAAAAACTCTAACCAATAAACAAACCCTAACCAATAAACACACCCTAACCAATAAACAAACCCTAACCAATAAACACTCGAACCAATAAACACTCTAACCAATAAACACTTTAACCGATAAACAAACCCTAACCAATAAACACTCTAACCAAAAAACAAACCCTAACCAATAAACAAACCCTAACCAATAAACAAACCCTAACCAATAAACACACCCTAACCAATAAACACTCTAACCAATAAACACTCTAACCAATAAACACTCGAACCAATAAACACTCTAACCAATAAACACTCGAACCAATAAACAAACCCTAACCAATAAACACCCTAACCAATAAACACACCCTAACCTATAAACACTCGAACCAATAAACAAACCCTAACCAATAAACACTCTAACCAATAAACAAACCCTAACCAATAAACACACCCTAACCAATAAACACTCGAACCAATAAACACTCTAACCAATAAACACTCTAACCAATAAACAAACCCTAACCAATAAACACTCTAACCAATAAACAAACCCTAACCAATAAACACACCCTAACCAATAAACAAACCCTAACCAATAAACACTCGAACCAATAAACACTCTAACCAATAAACACTTTAACCGATAAACAAACCCTAACCAATAAACACTCTAACCAAAAAACAAACCCTAACCAATAAACAAACCCTAACCAATAAACAAACCCTAACCAATAAACACACCCTAACCAATAAACAAACCCTAACCAATAAACACTCTAACCAATAAACACTCTAACCAATAAACACTCGAACCAATAAACACTCTAACCAATAAACACTCGAACCAATAAACAAACCCTAACCAATAAACACCCTAACCAATAAACACACCCTAACCTATAAACACTCGAACCAATAAACAAACCCTAACCAATAAACACTCTAACCAATAAACAAACCCTAACCAATAAACAAACCCTAACCAATAAACAAACCCTAACCAATAAACACACCCTAACCAATAAACACTCTAACCAATAAACACTCTAACCAATAAACACTCGAACCAATAAACACTCTAACCAATAAACACTCGAACCAATAAACAAACCCTAACCAATAAACAAACCCTAACCAATAAACACCCTAACCAATAAACACACCCTAACCTATAAACACTCTAACCAATAAACAAACCCTAACCAATAAATACTCTAACCAATAAACAAACCCTAACCAATAAACACACCCTAACCAATAAACAAACCCTAACCAATAAACACCCTAACCAATAAACACACCCTAACCTATAAACACTCTAACCAATAAACAAACCCTAACCAATAAACACTCTAACCAATAAACAAACCCTAACCAATAAACACACCCTAACCAATAAACAAACCCTAACCAATAAACACTCGAACCAATAAACACTCTAACCAATAAACACTTTAACCGATAAACAAACCCTAACCAATAAACACTCTAACCAAAAAACAAACCCTAACCAATAAACAAACCCTAACCAATAAACAAACCCTAACCAATAAACACACCCTAACCAATAAACACTCTAACCAATAAACACTCTAACCAATAAACACTCGAACCAATAAACAAACCCTAACCAATAAACACCCTAACCAATAAACACACCCTAACCTATAAACACTCGAACCAATAAACAAACCCTAACCAATAAACACTCTAACCAATAAACAAACCCTAACCAATAAACACACCCTAACCAATAAACACTCTAACCAATAAACACTCTAACCAATAAACAAACCCTAACCAATAAACACTCTAACCAATAAACAAACCCTAACCAATAAACACACCCTAACCAATAAAGACTCTAACCAATAAACAAACCCTAACCAATAAACAAATCCTAACCAATAAACAAACCCTAACCAATAAACACACCCTAACCAATAAACACACCCTAACCAATAAACACTCTAACCAATAAACAAACCCTAACCAATAAACAAACCCTAACCAATAAACAAACCCTAACCAATAAACACACCCTAACCAATAAACACTCTAACCAATAAACAAACCCTAACCAATAAACAAACCCTAACCAATAAACAAACCCTAACCAATAAACAAACCCTAACCAATAAACAAACCCTAACCAATAAACAAACCCTAACCAATAAACAAACCCTAACCAATAAACAAACCCTAACCAATAAACACACCCTAACCAATAAACACACCCTAACCAATAAACACTCTAACCAATAAACAAACCCTAACCAATAAACAAACCCTAACCAATAAACAAACCCTAACCAATAAACACACCCTAACCAATAAACACTCTAACCAATAAACACTCTAACCAATAAACACTCTAACCAATAAACAAACCCTAACCAATAAACACTCTAACCAATAAACAAACCCTAACCAATAAACACACCCTAACCAATAAAGACTCTAACCAATAAACAAACCCTAACCAATAAACAAATCCTAACCAATAAACAAACCCTAACCAATAAACACACCCTAACCAATAAACACACCCTAACCAATAAACACTCTAACCAATAAACAAACCCTAACCAATAAACAAACCCTAACCAATAAACAAACCCTAAGCAATAAACACACCCTAACCAATAAACACTCTAACCAATAAACAAACCCTAACCAATAAACAAACCCTAACCAATAAACAAACCCTAACCAATAAACAAACCCTAACCAATAAACAAACCCTAACCAATAAACAAACCCTAACCAATAAACAAACCCTAACCAATAAACAAACCCTAACCAATAAACACACCCTAACCAATAAACACACCCTAACCAATAAACACTCTAACCAAAAAACAAACCCTAACCAATAAACAAACCCTAACCAATAAACAAACCCTAACCAATAAACACACCCTAACCAATAAACACTCTAACCAATAAACACTCTAACCAATAAACACTCGAACCAATAAACACTCTAACCAATAAACACTCGAACCAATAAACAAACCCTAACCAATAAACAAACCCTAACCAATAAACACTCTAACCAATAAACAAACCCTAACCAATAAACACACCCTAACCTATAAACAAACCCTAACCAATAAACACACCCTAACCAATAAACAAACCCTAACCAATAAACACTCTAACCAATAAACAAACCCTAACCAATAAACACACCCTAACCAATAAACACACCCTAACCAATAAACAAACCCTAACCAATAAACAAATCCTAACCAATAAACAAACCCTAACCAATAAACACACCCTAACCAATAAACACACCCTAACCAATAAACAAACCCTAACCAATAAACAAACCCTAACCAATAAACACACCCTAACCAATAAACACTCTAACCAATAAACACACCCTAACCAATAAACACACCCTAACCAATAAACAAACCCTAACCAATAAACACACCCTAACCTATAAACACTCGAACCAATAAACACTCTAACCAATAAACACTCTAACCAATAAACACTCTAACCAATAAACAAACCCTAACCAATAAACACACCCTAACCAATAAACACACCCTAACCAATAAACAAACCCTAACCAATAAACAAACCCTAACCAATAAACACACCCTAACCAATAAACAAACCCTAACCAATAAACACACCCTAACC
This sequence comes from Nemertoderma westbladi, assembly GCA_032718475.1. Classification (NCBI taxonomy): domain Eukaryota; kingdom Metazoa; phylum Xenacoelomorpha; order Nemertodermatida; family Nemertodermatidae; genus Nemertoderma; species Nemertoderma westbladi. The sequence goes on from JAUCBJ010001727.1 coordinate 11,332, forward strand.
AATAAACACACCCTAACCAATAAACAAATCCTAACCAATAAACAAACCCTAACCAATAAACACACCCTAACCAATAAACAAACCCTAACCAATAAACACACCCTAACCAATAAACACACCCTAACCAATAAACAAATCCTAACCAATAAACAAACCCTAACCAATAAACAAACCCTAACCAATAAACAAATCCTAACCAATAAACAAACCCTAACCAATAAACAAACCCTAACCAATAAACAAATCCTAACCAATAAACAAACCCTAACCAATAAACACTCTAACCAATAAACACACCCTAACCAATAAACAAACCCTAACCAATAAACACACCCTAACCAATAAACACACCCTAACCAATAAACACACCCTAACCAATAAACACACCCTAACCAATAAACACACCCTAACCAATAAACAAACCCTAACCAATAAACAAACCCTAACCAATAAACAAACCCTAACCAATAAACAAACCCTAACCAATAAACACTCTAACCAATAAACAAACCCTAACCAATAAACACACTAAGACTACTAACAGTACAGAACTAACGTGATACTCAGCCGCATCATCAGTGCCTTCAACGTCGTAGGTCTGATTTTTATTTAGATAATTAAAGTATTCGCCGCCGTAATTCAACCCAAAGTACTCGATTGATTCTGGATCGCTTCCTAAATTAAATAAAGTAATTTTCAATAAAACCGTAGGCCTACAAAACTTTACTCGTCAAGCTGTACCTGAACGTGATCCATTGTAGCAACCTCTAAAGTCACCTGGACGTCGTACCATTGTAGCAACATCAAAAGTCACCTGGACGTCGTACCATTGTAGCAACATCTAAAGTCACCTGGACGTCGTACCATTGTAGCAACATCTAAAGTCACCTGGACGTCGTACCATTGTAGCAACATCTAAAGTCACGTGGACGTCGTACCATTGTAGCAACATCTAAAGTGACCTGGACGTCGTACTATTGTAGCAACATCAAAAGTGACCTGGACGTCGTACTATTGTAGCAACATCTAAAGTCACCTGGACCTCGTACTATTGTAGCAACATCTAAAGTCACCTGGACGTCGTACCATTGTAGCAACATCTAAAGACACCTGGACGTCGTACTATTGTAGCAACCTCTAAAGTCACCTGGACGTCGTACCATTGTAGCAACATCTAAAGTCACGTGGACGTCGTACCATTGTAGCAACATCTAAAGACACCTGGACGTCGTACTATTGTAGCAACCTCTAAAGTCACCTGGACGTCGTACCATTGTAGCAACATCTAAAGTCACGTGGACGTCGTACCATTGTAGAAACATCTAAAGTCACCTGGACGTCGTACCATTGTAGCAACATTAAAAGTCACGTGGACGTCGTACCATTGTAGAAACATTAAAAGTCACCTGGACGTCGTACCATTGTAGTAATATTAACAGTCACGTGGACGTCGCACCATTGTTGTAGCAACATTAAAAGTCACGTGGACGTCGTACCATTGTAGCAACATTAAAAGTCACCTGGACGTCGTACCATTGTAGTAACATTAAAAGTCACCTGGACGTCGTACTATTGTAGCAACATCTAAAGTCACCTGGACGTCGTACCATTGTAGCAACATCTAAATTCACCTGGACGTCGTACCATTGCAGCAACATCTAAAGTCACCTGGACGTCGTACTATTGTAGCAACATCTAAAGTCACCTGGACGTCGTACTATTGTAGCAACATCTAAAGTCACCTGGACGTCGTACCATTGTAGCAACATCTAAAGTCACCAGGACGTCGTACCATTGTAGCAACATCTAAAGTCACCTGGACGTCGTACCATTGAAGCAACATCTAAAGTCACCTGGACGTCGTACCATTGTAGCAACATCTAAAGTCACCTGGACGTCGTACCATTGTAGCAACATCTAAATTCAACTGGACGTCGTACTATTGTAGCAACATCTAAATTCACCTGGACGTCGTACTATTGTAGCAACATCTAAAGTCACCTGGACGTCGTACCATTGTAGCAACATCTAAATTCACCTGGACGTCGTACCATTGTAGCAACATCTAAAGTCACCTGGACGTCGTACCATTGTAGCAACATCTAAAGTCACCTGGACCTCGTACTATTGTAGCAACATCTAAAGTCACCTGGACGTCGTACCATTGTAGCAACATCTAAAGTCACCTGGACGTCGTACTATTGTAGCAACATCTAAAGTCACCTGGACGTCGTACCATTGTAGCAACAGCTAAAGTCACCTGGACGTCGTACCATTGTAGCAACATCTAAAGTCACCTGGACGTCGTACCATTGTAGCAACATCTAAAGTCACCTGGACGTCGTACTATTGTAGCAACATCTAAAGTCACCTGGACGTCGTACCATTGTAGCAACATCTAAAGTCACCTGGATGTCGTACTATTGTAGCAACATCTAAAGTCACCTGGACGTCGTACTATTGTAGCAGCATCTAATGTCACCTGGACCTCGTACCATTGTAGCAGCATCTAAAGACACCTGGACGTCGTACCATTGTAGCAGCATCTAAAGTCACCTGGACGTCATACCATTGTAGCAACATCTAAAGTCACCTGGATGTCGTACTATTGTAGCAACATCTAAAGTCACCTGGACGTCGTACTATTGTAGCAGCATCTAATGTCACCTGGACCTCGTACCATTGTAGCAGCATCTAAAGACACCTGGACGTCGTACCATTGTAGCAACATCTAAAGTCACCTGGACGTCGTACCATTGTAGCAACATCTAAAGTCACCTGGATGTCGTACTATTGTAGCAACATCTAAAGTCACCTGGACGTCGTACTATTGTAGCAACATCTAAAGTCACCTGGACGTCGTACCATTGTAGCAACATCTAAAGTCACCTGGAAGTCGTACTATTGTAGCAACATCTAAAGTCACCTGGACGTCGTACCATTGTAGCAACATCTAAAGTCACCTGGACGTCGTACCATTGTAGCAACATCTAAAGTCACCTGGACCTCGTACTATTGTAGCAACATCTAAAGTCACCTGGACGTCGTACCATTGTAGCAACATCTAAAGTCACCTGGACCTCGTACTATTGTAGCAGCATCTAATGTCACCTGGACCTCGTACCATTGTAGCAGCATCTAAAGACACCTGGACGTCGTACCAAGGTAGCAACATCTAAAGTCACCTGGACGTCGTACCATTGTAGCAACATCTAAAGTCACCTGGATGTCGTACTATTGTAGCAACATCTAAAGTCACCTGGACGTCGTACTATTGTAGCAACATCTAAAGTCACCTGGACGTCGTACCATTGTAGCAACATCTAAAGTCACCTGGACGTCGTACCATTGTAGCAACATCTAAATTCACCTGGACGTCGTACTATTGTAGCAACATCTAAAGTCACCTGGACGTCGTACTATTGTAGCAACATCTAAAGTCACCTGGACGTCGTACCATTGTAGCAACATCTAAATTCACCTGGACGTCGTACTATTGTAGCAACATCTAAAGTCACCTGGACGTCGTACCATTGTAGCAACATCTAAAGTCACCTGGACGTCGTACTATTGTAGCAACATCTAAAGTCACCTGGAAGTCGTACTATTGTAGCAACATCTAAAGTCACCTGGACGCCGTACCATTGTAGCAACATCTAAATTCACCTGGACGTCGTACTATTGTAGCAACATCTAAATTCACCTGGACGTCGTACTATTGTAGCAACATCTAAAGTCACCTGGAAGTCGTACTATTGTAGCAACATCTAAAGTCACCTGGACGTCGTACCATTGTAGCAACATCTAAATTCACCTGGACGTCGTACTATTGTAGCAACATCTAAAGTCACCTGGACGTCGTACCATTGTAGCAACATCTAAAGTCACCTGGACGTCGTACTATTGTAGCAACATCTAAAGTCACCTGAAAGTCGTACTATTGTAGCAACATCTAAAGTCAACTGGACGTCGTACCATTGTAGCAACATCTAAAGTCACCTGGACGTCGTACTATTGTAGCAACATCTAAAGTCACCTGGACGTCGTACCATTGTAGCAACATCTAAATTCACCTGGACGTCGTACTATTGTAGCAACATCTAAAGTCACCTGGACGTCGTACCATTGTAGCAACATCTAAAGTCACCTGGACGTCGTACTATTGTAGCAACATCTAAAGTCACCTGGACGTCGTACCATTGTAGCAACATCTAAAGTCACCTGGACGTCGTACTATTGTAGCAACATCTAAAGTCACCTGGACGTCGTACCATTGTAGCAACATCTAAAGTCACCTGGACGTCGTACTATTGTAGCAACATCTAAAGTCACCTGGAAGTCGTACCATTGTAGCAACATCTAAAGTCACCTGGACGTCGTACTATTGTAGCAACATCTAAAGTCACCTGGACGTCGTACTATTGTAGCAACATCTAAAGTCACCTGGACGTCGTACTATTGTAGCAACATCTAAAGTCACCTGGACGTCGTACTATTGTAGCAACATCTAAAGTCACCTGGACGTCGTACTATTGTAGCAACATCTAAAGTCACCTGGACGTCGTACCATTGTAGCAACATCTAAATTCACCTGGACGTCGTACTATTGTAGCAACATCTAAAGTCACCTGGACCTCGTACTATTGTAGCAACATCTAAAGTCACCTGGACGTCGTACCATTGTAGCAACATCTAAATTCACTTGGACGTCGTACTATTGTAGCAACATCTAAAGTCACCTGGATGTCGTACTATTGTAGCAACATCTAAAGTCACCTGGACGTCGTACTATTGTAGCAACATCTAAAGTCACCTGGACGTCGTACTATTGTAGCAACATCTAAAGTCACCTGGACCTCGTACTATTGTAGCAACATCTAAAGTCACCTGGACGTCGTACCATTGTAGCAACATCTAAATTCACCTGGACGTCGTACTATTGTAGCAACATCTAAAGTCACCTGGATGTCGTACTATTGTAGCAACATATAAAGTCACCTGGAAGTCGTACTATTGTAGCAACATCTAAAGTCACCTGGACGTCGTACCATTGTAGCAACATCTAAAGTCACGTGGACGTCGTACCATTGTAGCAACATCTAAAGTCACCTGGACGTCGTACCATTGTAGCAACATCTAAAGTCACCTGGACGTCGTACCATTGTAGCAACATCTAAAGTCACCTGGACGTCGTACCATTGTAGCAACATCTAAAGTCACTTATGCAAAAATGTCCTCTCATGTCCTGTTTGGACTCACTTTCATGTAAATAACAGAAACACCATTGCCTGCCGCCCATATATATAAAAAGCAATTCGGCCTTAGAAATAATAACAGATTTAAAAAAAAAAAAAGTACATATTTTGGAGTTCAATAAACTGGCTGCATTACAAATTAATGTCATTTTTTCCCTTCAGTTATAATAAATTTTTCTACCTTTAATAATTTGATAGTAAACATGGAAATTGCGCTCCCCAGGGTTCTGCGCGCAGACTCGACTCTTCTCGAGGAGGAAGTTCGATATTCTTCCACCATCCGGTTCCCCCGCTCTACTGAACTGGATCTCCATGTATTTACCCTGAAAGACAAAGAATTTATTGCAGATCCGGATCTCAACTTATCAACTAATAGGGATTCGATTGTCCTTAAAAACTGGTCTTTAAAATACCTGAGTGTTTAAAGCTCATCTATCCCATCATAGTAGACATGTACCGTACAACAAAAGTCCCACAAGAAATGAAAACAAATAAGTTGGTGCCAGTTCCCAAGAAGGGCAACCTAACACTCTATGGTTCTTTTCGGGGAATCTCATTGATCTCGATTGCTGCAAAACTATACAATAGAATTCTATTAAATCGCATCAGGGATCCCATTGAGAGACTGCTACGTGGAAATCAGAATGGGTTCCGTAAAGGTCGTGGGACCATGGAGCCCATTTTGGCACTTAGAAGGATAATTGAAGAGTTATCAAAAAAGAAAGACAGGCATCTGGCTGTTATCTTTGTTGACTTCTTCAAGGCCTTTGATTCAGTCTCTCGCTCACGTATGTTCAGCATACTTTCATTATATGGGATTCCTGATGAAATTATTGCAGCAATCAGATCAGTATACGATGGTTCGACAACATTTGTGTCTACTGTTGACGGTGACACAGAACCATTTGAAGTGTTATGGGGCGTCCTCCAAGGAGACACACTTGCACCATTCTTGTTCATTATTGTGGTTGACTATGTTCTACGCATGTCCTTAGATCATCATAATGATGATGGGGTGATGATAACTCCACCTACTGGCTCCAGAAGTCGAGGAAATCCTGCCAAGTACCTAACTGATCTAGACTTTGCTGATGACTTAGGAGTACTCTCAGAATCATTAGAGGGAGCCCAGCTGCTCCTCGGCTCATTAGAACATGCTGCTTCTAGTGTTGGTCTTTTTATTAACTCCAGAAAGACCAAAATTCTGACAGTTAACTTTGAAAGTCCTCAGCAAGTCTCTGATCGGATGAGCATAAGCTCAAAGGATGGTATGCTTGAGCATGTGGACGACTTCTGTTACCTGGGATCATGGATCCGAAAGTCAGGTGAGGACCTTCGAATACGTAAGGGAAAGGCATGGGCAGCCTTGAATAGGCTTTCCAGGATTTGGAAGTCACCTAGAATTAATCGGAAACTTAAGGTCCGATTATTTAGAGCAGCAGTAGTTCCAGTACTCCTCTACGGGAGTCCATGCTGGGCTCTAACTGCTGAGGACACCAAATCTCTGGATGGCACATTCACAAGAATGCTACGCCGGGTACATTGTGTCAAGTACAATGCACACATCTCCAACCAGACACTATATAACATTGGAGGTGTCTCATTGGTTCCCCCAAGCTTGACACTAGAACAAAATCGCCTCCGCTTTGCAGGACATTGCTTTCGCCGTGAGGACCAGCCAGTGCATAATCTTGTACTTTGGCAGCCTCATGGAGTGAATAAGCATGGTGGACAGCCCATGACTTTCTTGAGACGCATCTTAAAGGACACTGGCCTTAAAGATGCGGATGATCTAGCAAATGTCATGGGTGATAGGGAGTTGTGGCGGTGCAATTTTGTTGACAAGCCGGCACAGCATTCTTAAAAATGCAGCTGCAATGCAGCATGCCGATCCTAGTAGTAGTAGTAAAAACTGGAGTGAACATTTTTTGGATAAACAATAAACTGGCAAAATTTAATTCCGCCCAATTTTTCATGCAGTAACCATGGAGACTTACTATTACTTCTCTCCATTCTCAAACTCCCATCACTCTTCAGAAGAAAATAGACGCAAACAACGGCTGCTAAATTCCAAAATATAACTGTAGCCTGTTCTATTTTCTTTAGTTTATTGTTTTGGTTAGAAAAACGTGCCACTGTAACCTGACCCCACCCCCCGTCTCCAACTAAACAGGTAAAGTTGGTTTTTACGTTGCAAATAAAAAAAGTCGTCCATGTCATTCATTACCTAACTAATTACAATTATAATTTATAATTTGAAAAATAATTAGTTACACAATATTGATTGTGAACTAATTTAGTTAATGGAAAAAATGAGAAGAATATTATTAATTACAAATCGACTAAATAATTGATAGGTAAGTAAATAATTACTAACGAATCTACTGGAGTTATTATTACGCGAAGTCTTTGCGTTACCGAAACTTTCCAACAACGGATTGCTCTCCATTATAATGTCTTTGACGTGCTGCACCCTATCCCCACCGCCCGACACCTTCGCGATGTAACCCATTATAAACTTGGCCGATACAGTTTTACCAGCCCCGGATTCTCCGCTGGATGACGCAAAAATAAACATAAAATATAAAAATTAATAAAAAGCCTGACGTAGACCTATTTACTCGAAAATATACAACAATTTTAATCCCAAAATGTTCTCTCTAGTTCATTCAGATCTACAAATTACAATGCACATCCTAAAAGTAAACAACAATCATCTACATGTATACGAAATAAAAGTAAACAACAATCATCTACATGTATACGAAATAAAAGTAAACAACAATCATCTACATGTATACGACATAAAAGTAAACAACAATCATCTACATGTATAAAACATAAAAGTAAACAACAATCATCTACATGTATGAAACATAAAAGTAAACAACAATCATCTACATGTATAAAACATAAAAGTAAACAACAATCATCTACATGTATACGAAATAAAAGTAAACAACAATCATCTACATGTATAAAACATAAAAGTAAACAACAATCATCTACATGTATGAAACATAAAAGTAAACAACAATCATCTACATGTATGAAACATAAAAGTAAACAACAATCATCTACATGTATACGAAATAAAAGTAAACAACAATCATCTACATGTATGAAACATAAAAGTAAACAACAATCATCTACATGTATAAAACATAAAAGTAAACAACAATCATCTACATGTATACGAAATAAAAGTAAACAACAATCATCTACATGTATACGAAATAAAAGTAAACAACAATAATCTACATGTATACGAAATAAAAGTAAACAACAATCATCTACATGTATGAAACATAAAAGTAAACAACAATCATCTACATGTATACGAAATAAAAGTAAACAACAATCATCTACATGTATACGAAATAAAAGTAAACAACAATCATCTACATGTATGAAACATAAAAGTAAACAACAATCATCTACATGTATACGAAATAAAAGTAAACAACAATCATCTACATGTATACGAAATAAAAGTAAACAACAATAATCTACATGTATACGACATAAAAGTAAACAACAATCATCTACAAAGTAAACAACAATCATCTACATGTATGAAACATAAAAGTAAACAACAATCATCTACATGTATGAAACATAAAAGTAAACAACAATCATCTACATGTATACGAAATAAAAGTAAACAACAATCATCTACATGTAGACGAAATAAAAGTAAACAACAATCATATACATGTATAAAACATAAAAGTAAACAACAATCATCTACATGTATAAAACATAAAAGTAAACAACAATCATCTACATGTATAAAACATAAAAGTAAACAACAATCATCTACATGTATACGAAATAAAAGCAAACAACAATCATCTACATGTATACGAAATAAAAGTAAACAACAATCATCTACATGTTTACGACATAAAAGTAAACAACAATCATCTACATGTATAAAACATAAAAGTAAACAACAATCATCTACATGTATACGAAATAAAAGTAAACAACAATAATCTACATGTATACGACATAAAAGTAAACAACAATCATCTACAAAGTAAACAACAATCATCTACATGTATACGACATAAAAGTAAACAACAATCATCTACATGTATAAAACATAAAAGTAAACAACAATCATCTACATGTATGAAACATAAAAGTAAACAACAATCATCTACATGTATACGAAATAAAAGTAAACAACAATCATCTACATGTATACGAAATAAAAGTAAACAACAATCATCTACATGTATGAAACATAAAAGTAAACAACAATCATCTACATGTATACGAAATAAAAGTAAACAACAATAATCTACATGTATACGACATAAAAGTAAACAACAATAATCTACATGTATACGACATAAAAGTAAACAACAATCATCTACATGTATACGACATAAAAGTAAACAACAATCATCTACATGTATACGACATAAAAGTAAACAACAATCATCTACATGTATACGAAATAAAAGTAAACAACAATCATCTACATGTATACGAAATAAAAGTAAACAACAATCATCTACATGTATACGACATAAAAGTAAACAACAATCATCTACATGTATACGAAATAAAAGTAAACAACAATCATCTACATGTATACGAAATAAAAGTAAACAACAATCATCTACATGTATACGACATAAAAGTAAACAACAATCATCTACATGTATACGACATAAAAGTAAACAACAATCATCTACATGTATAAAACATAAAAGTAAACAACAATCATCTACATGTATACGAAATAAAAGTAAACAACAATAATCTACATGTATACGACATAAAAGTAAACAAAAATCATCTACAAAGTAAACAACAATCATCTACATGTATACGACATAAAAGTAAACAACAATCATCTACATGTATAAAACATAAAAGTAAACAACAATCATCTACATGTATGAAACATAAAAGTAAACAACAATCATCTACATGTATACGAAATAAAAGTAAACAACAATCATCTACATGTATACGAAATAAAAGTAAACAACAATCATCTACATGTATGAAACATAAAAGTAAACAACAATCATCTACATGTATACGAAATAAAAGTAAACAACAATAATCTACATGTATACGACATAAAAGTAAACAACAATAATCTACATGTATACGACATAAAAGTAAACAACAATCATCTACATGTATACGAAATAAAAGTAAACAACAATCATCTACATGTATGAAACATAAAAGTAAACAACAATCATCTACATGTATACGAAATAAAAGTAAACAACAATCATCTACATGTATACGACATAAAAGTAAACAACAATCATCTACATGTATACGAAATAAAAGCAAACAACAATAATCTACATGTATACGACATAAAAGTAAACAACAATAATCTACATGTATACGAAATAAAAGTAAACAACAATAATCTACATGTATAAAACATAAAAGTAAACAACAATCATCTACATGTATGAAACATAAAAGTAAACAACAATCATCTACATGTATACGACATAAAAGTAAACAACAATCATCTACATGTATACGAAATAAAAGTAAACAAAATTCATCTACATGTATACTAAATAAAAGTAAACAACAATCATCTACATGTATACGAAATAAAAGTAAACAACAATAATCTACATGTATACGACATAAAAGTAAACAACAATCATCTACATGTATACTAAATAAAAGTAAACAACATTCATCTACTTTTATACGAAATAAAAGTAAACAACAATCATCTACATGTATACGAAATTATTTCGTTATATTTTTACGAGGACAAAACGTTTTTTCACCAGGGTAATATAAAGAAGTCTAATATATGGTACTTTTGTAATACCACTACTAAGCTACTGTATAAATAAGTATTTATTACTACTACTACTACTAGGTCGAGCGAACTCGGACAGTGGAAATGAGATCCTTCCAGGCTTCCCGATTCTCCATAGTTGTCGCAATTTCGTTTCTCCTAAGTTCAGTATCCCTTTCAAGTTGATCTATATATTTTATGGCCGGTTGTCCACGGCTACGCTTTCCATGAGTTATTAGATTTATTATAGATATTATAGATAGATTTATTATTAAGTAGCCCTACCCTTGTGTAATTAATTAAAAATTTCTCAAAATAGAAGAATTACTTTTTACTTTTTACAGTCAGTTCATATTAACAATAAACATGCCTCATAGAATCTATATAATAATGGGATTATGTTTACCTTATAATAACACATTGATTCTCTTGATCTATCATCATGTTTCTAAACATGTTATCAGCCAACGCGTAAATGTGTGGAGGGTTTTCGTATTGACCCTGCAAGATATTTGAAAACTGCATCTAATTGTAGAAATTGTAGAAATTGTAGAAATTGTCAGATAAAGTTTAGTTTATTCGCGCATATTCGCGCCTCACCAGTCGAGCTGGCATTTAATTATTATTATAGTTGACAGTTAACAATTGACACATTAAAAATCATTTTAAAAAGGTCTTATGGATCAACCAGAAGATTAAAAGAATACCACATTGCGTAATATTGAACGTGACTAAACCGGTTTACTAAATAGCCAACTACTCTAAAAGTCTTAATATCTAAGTGATTTATTCATCAGTTCTATTATAGTAAGAGGAAAATATTTCACGTTTACTTTTGAAACTGAGTCCATTATTGGAGTAGCACATAGAGAGAAAATCTGCGCTACAGCAATCACTTATGTTCGGTGCACCTGGTGACATTCTCTGTGTCAGTTCCTTGTAAGAGTAATCAAAATTAAATATGTTAAATAATGATGGTAGCGCATATAACTTCCTGCCCTTACTATAAGAAGCTGCAATACTAGGCAGATTATTATTTAGGTAACCATCCCATTGACCAATCGAGCATAAAAACCGTAGCATATGTTGAAGGTCGTATTTAGGGCAACACTTAATGCGCTCTATCAGATTGGCCAATCTCTTGAAGGCAGTAGTTGAGATACAAGCATTACCAAACACAATTTCCAGTGTCTGAGTACTGATATAATTTCCCGCATAAAGAAGACCACGTAGAGATTTTCTGTATTGAGAATCTAACCGCTTTATGTCCGACAAGGAAAGACTACCAACTTGGATCTCCATGCCGTAGCAAAGGAACGGGACAGCTATTGTGTTCCACAGTTTACTGACAACATCAAGGGGGTATTGTCTGACTGTCCATCCCTTCTGATGGAACGCAGAAGAACAGATACCGATTCGCCGTCTAAGATCAACGATTATATGATCAGGTTTGCTGTATAATTTGTAACCAATAAATTTAATATATTCTGACAGATTGATCGAGGAACCATTAAACATTATCTGCTGGTTGCTTCCATTAGTTTGATCACCCATAGTGGTCCATGACGTTTTACTTACAGATAAGTGCAAACCAATAAGGGTCAGCTGTGTTTCTAAGGCAGTTAACATTTTTTCAATTTCAGTACGTGACAATGCTAGAAGGAGCAAATCATCTGCATAATTGATAATTCCAAACCAGGTATCCTTTATAAAGCAGCCAAGGCCAAGTCGCTCCATATTATCAACAACATCATGAATATAGAAGTTGAACAGAGAGGGCGAAAGCAGCGAGCCCTGCTTAACTCCGTTAAACCCAATAAAAAAGCTTCTGTTTATTCTTTCACCATGTTTGATGAAGTTTTTAGTGTTGCGATAATAATAAAGTAATATACAGCAAATGAATGGATTCAATATTTTGGATAGCCGGTCGAATAGAACAACATAATCCACCATGTTGAAAGCGGAACTGATATCTGTTTGACAGGCGTAGATAGTGGATCCCCTGGATTGAAAATAATTAATCACCTCCAATGCAAGAGATATGGCCTCATCACAACCAATTCTTTTTTGATAGGCCATTGACATGCTATGAGGTTTGTCAATCTCTACTAGAAATTCCGATAAGCAGATCGCCTCTAAAACCTTTGCATATATGTTGATGCTGGCAATCGGCCTGTATGACGGTGTCTCATATAAACTTCTACCATGACCTTTGTAAACCATTGAGAGGATGGTTTCTCCAAACACGTCTGGCACACATCCAACTTGAATACTCGTATTTAGGATAATACCGATATGATAGCATATTACAGATGGATCTGCACATATTAAGTGTTCAACAACTAGACTCCTACTGTCGGGCGCCTTTCGCTTTGATAGTGATAAGATAGCCTCATATATCGTGTTTGCTTCAATTGTAGGCATGCTTGTAGATTCCATTCTAGAACGTAGATATCTTTCAATGTCATCAAAATTCTGTTCACCCTTATGCTGAAGATCGTTTTGAATTGCTTCACTTATTTTATCTTCCATGTCTGGAGGAGCAGAGTGAGACGTTTTAGAAGAGTTTGACCAAAATGTCTTAGCAGACCCCGTGTTCAGTCTTTGACTAAGTCGTTTATTTAACATTTCTTTGCATAATTTACGCTTTAGCCGTCGAGTAGCTCGCTTTGAGGACTTAATTTCTTCACACAGAGGATCATTCTGAGGACTACCTTTACCAATCCACATTTTATATAGTTTCTTTGATGTTTTTGAATAGTCTCGTAGTTGTTTATTGCGGATAAGTATATTTTTACTCTTACGTTTCCGCTTAGAGATTGGTATGCATTGTTTCGCACACTTATGAAGTATAGCTGTCAAGTCATTTGTATAATCATTTAACATACATTTAGTCCATTTCTCATTTGGCTTTGCAGGGATTCTAAGCATATTCAACTCAGTTGTGACCTTTTCGTTATACTGCCTTAAGTTAACCACACTGGCCTTCTCCCAGTTGAATTTCACTGAGCTAAATGTTTTCATAGAGTTTTTGTAGCCTTCAGCTTTAATAAAACGACTTATATCAATACGACAAAACACTGGTAGGTGATCAGAGAGGTTGTTCTCAAAGGTTTCCATCATCACACTGCCATCAACAACAAGACTTTTACCATGGTGTGAAGATAATATATGATCTATATATGAGTTTGTGTTGCTCGCAGCGCTGTGAAATGTATATGTGGGGCCAGAAAAGTTGTTATATGTGTCAACTGCAGTCAAATTGTTGTTAGAACAAAATTTTATTAACTCTTTACCCCTCAAGGTAGGCGAAGACCGACATGACCTTGGACCATGAGCAATGCCAATATCTGAGTTTGTATCCATTAACAAATAGGGAATGCAGTCTGGGTTTGTTTTGATAATTGATTCTACTCTATTCATAAGATCAATGTAAATTTCTAGTGGTTTACCAGCATCAGGTACATAACTGCACAATATGAGAAGACGGCAGGAGGCGTTAGCTGGTTTGAAAATTCCCCCAATGATGTCTTTAAATAAAGTTGATGACTTATCACTACTATAATCGGCCTGCAGCATTGCAGCTGCACATTAAGATGCCGGCATAACAAAAAATATAAGTCACCACACCAGCATGCAATCCACAATTGGCCGGCTCCAATGCAGCGTGCATTTAGAATACTATGCCGGCTTATCGACAAAACTGCGCCGCCACAACTTCCTATCTCCCATGACTTTCGTGAGATTATCCGCATCTTCAAGATCATGAGGTGTTTAAGGTGTTGAGAGGTGTTTGAAAAAAATATGGACTGACCATCATGCTTGTTTTCGCTATGAGGCTGACAAAGCATAAGATTGTGCTCGGGCGGGTCCGCACGGGGAAAACAATGCCAGCAAAGCGTAGGCGGCTTTTTTCCAAGTGCAAGGATTGCGGATTGCGGGACACCTCCAAAGTTATATAGTATCTACTACTACTACTAGGATCGGCATGCTGCATTGCAGCTGCATTTTTATGTGCCGGCTTGTCGACAAAATTGCGCCGCCACAACTCCCTTTAAGATGCGTCCGTTAAGATGCGTCTCAAGAAAGTCATGGGCTGTCCACGATGCTTATTCACTCCATGAGGCTGCCAAAGCACAAGATTATGCAAGATTGAGCACAAGATTGAACTTTTTTTTTATCCAATGCTAATGACATATTTATGATATTTGCTATTTGATTACATGATATGATATTTCATCTGCATATATGTCTCACTGTCCACGGTGAAATAATGTGAAGACTGTTTCCAGCATCACACATGTTATTGAGCTCCTCCCTCAGCTGAGAAACTTCATCGTCATATCCATTTGGCTTTTTTCCTTGCTTTTTAAGTGGCAATCATCCCAGGCATGGAATTCGATCAACTTGCTTACTGGGCGGAAAAGCCAACCAACCACCAAAAGGTTAAGGCTGACTCACCAGCCGATCGCCTCAATGGTTGGAAGGCCCACTTTGAAAAGCTCCTCAATAATGATAGGGTATTGCCTGATAACTTTATAGAAGTAAAAGTGTCTGAGTCTGTCCTCCCAGATATTCCCGTTGGCGATATCTCCTTTGCAGAAGTGAAGGCTGCTGCAAAGAGCATTAAGACCAATCGTGCCAGTGGAGTAGATGGTGTTCCCCCTGAGGTCTTTAAAATACCTGAGTGTTTAAAGCTCATCTATCCCGTCATAGTAGACATGAACCGAACAACAAGAGTCCCACAAGAAATGAAAACAAATAAGTTGGTGCCAGTTCCCAAGAAGGGCAACCTAACACTCTATGGTTCTTTTCGGGGAATCTCAATGATCTCGATTGCTGCAAAGCTATACAATAGAATTCTATTAAATCGCATCAGGGATCCCATTGAGAGACTGCTCCGTGGAAATCAGAATGGGTTCCGTAAAGGTCGTGGGACCATGGAGCCCATTTTGGCACTTAGAAGGATAATTGAAGAGTTATCAAAAAAGAAAGACAGGCATCTGGCTGTTATCTTTGTTGACTTCTTTAAGGCCTTTGATTCAGTCTCCCGCTCACGTATGTTCAGCATACTTTCATTATATGGGATGCCTGATGAAATTATTGCAGCAATCAGATCAGTATACGATGGTTTGACAACATTTGTGTCTACTGTTGATGGTGACACAGAACCATTTGAAGTGTTATGGGGCGTCCTCCAGGGAGACACACTTGCACCATTCTTGTTCATAATTGTGGTTGACTATGTTCTACGCATGTCCTTAGATCATCATAATGATGATGGGGTGATGATAACTCCACCTACTGGCTCCAGAAGTCGAGGAAATCCTGCCAAGTACCTAACTGATCTAGACTTTGCTGATGACTTAGGAGTACTCTCAGAATCACTAGAGGGAGCCCAACGGCACCTCAGCTCATTAGAACATGCTGCTTCTAGTGTTGGTCTTTTTATTAACTCCAGAAAGACCATAATTTTGACAGTTAACTTTGAAAAACCTCAGCAAGTCTCTGATCGGAAGAGCATAAGCTCAAAAGATGGTATGCTTGAGCATGTGGATGACTTCTGTTACCTGGGATCGTGGATCCGGAAGTCAGGTGAGGACCTTCGAATACGTAAGGGAAAGGTATGGGCAGCCTTGAATAGGCTTTCCTGGATTTGGAGGTCGCCGAGAATTAATCGGAAACTTAAGGTCCGATTATTTAGAGCAGCAGTAGTTCCATACTCCTCTATGGGAGTCCATACTGGGCTCTAACTGCTGAGGACACCAAATCTCTGGATGGCACATTCACAAGAATGCTACGCCGGGTTCATTGCGTCAAGTACAATGCACACATCTCCAACCATACACTATATAACATTGGAGGTGTCTCATTGGTTCCCCCAAGCTTGACACTAGAACAAAATCGCCTCCGCTTTGCAGGACATTGCTTTCGCCGTGAGGACCAGCCAGTGCATAATCTTGTACTTTGGCAGCCTCATGGAGTGAAAAAGCATGGTGGACAGCCCATGACTTTCATGAGACGCATCTTAAAGGACACTGGCCTTGAAGATGCGGATGATCTAGCAAATGTCATGGGTGATAGGGAATTGTGGCGGTGCAATTTTGTTGACAAGCCGGCAAAACATTATTAACATATATAATGCAGCTGCAATGCAGCATGCCGATAGTAGTAGTAGTAGTAGTAGCTGACAGTAGCTTTACTATATACCACTGAGTCATTGACCGTTCCGTGGTACATCTCGCAATTGTTTTATCCTACGCAACACTAACCGTTCCCTGGTACATCTCGCTATTGTTTTATCCTACGCAACACTAACCGTTCCCTGATACATCTCGCTATTGTTTTATCCTACGCAACACTAACCGTGCCCTGATACATCTCGCTATTGTTTTATCCTACGCAACACTAACCGTTCCCTGGTACATCTCGCTATTGTTTTATCCTACGCAACACTAACCGTTCCCTGGTACATCTCGCTATTGTTTTATCCTACGCAACACTAACCGTTCCCTGATACATCTCGCTATTGTTTTATCCTACGCAACACTAACCGTGCCCTGATACATCTCGCTATTGTTTTATCCTACGCAACACTAACCGTTCCCTGGTACATCTCGCTATTGTTTTATCCTACGCAACACTAACCGTTCCCTGGTACATCTCGCTATTGTTTTATCCTACGCAACACTAACCGTTCCCTGATACATCTCGCTATTGTTTTATCCTACGCAACACTAACCGTGCCCTGATACATCTCGCTATTGTTTTATCCTACGCAACACTAACCGTTCCCTGGTACATCTCGCTATTGTTTTATCCTACGCAACACTAACCGTTCCCTGGTACATCTCGCTATTGTTTTATCCTACGCAACACTAACCGTTCCCTGGTACATCTCGCTATTGTTTTATCCTACGCAACACTAACCGTTCCCTGGTACATCTCGCTATTGTTTTATCGCTACGCAACACTAACCGTTCCCTGATACATCTCGCTATTGTTTTATCCTACGCAACACTAACCGTTCCCTGGTACATCTCGCTATTGTTTTATCCTACGCAACACTAACCGTTCCCTGGTACATCTCGCTATTGTTTTATCGCTACGCAACACTAACCGTTCCCTGATACATCTCGCTATTGTTTTATCCTACGCAACACTAACCGTTCCCTGGTACATCTCGCTATTGTTTTATCCTACGCAACACTAACCGTTCCCTGATACATCTCGCTATTGTTTTATCGCTACGCAACACTAACCGTTCCCTGATACATCTCGCTATTGTTTTATCCTACGCAACACTAACCGTTCCCTGGTACATCTCGCTATTGTTTTATCCTACGCAACACTAACCGTTCCCTGGTACATCTCGCTATTGTTTTATCGCTACGCAACACTAACCGTTCCCTGATACATCTCGCTATTGTTTTATCCTACGCAACACTAACCGTTCCCTGGTACATCTCGCTATTGTTTTATCCTACGCAACACTAACCGTTCCCTGATACATCTCGCTATTGTTTTATCCTACGCAACACTAACCGTTCCCTGGTACATCTCGCTATTGTTTTATCCTACGCAACACTAACCGTTCCCTGGTACATCTCGCTATTGTTTTATCCTACGCAACACTAACCGTTCCCTGGTACATCTCGCTATTGTTTTATCCTACGCAACACTAACCGTTCCCTGGTACATCTCGCTATTGTTTTATCCTACGCAACACTAACCGTTCCCTGGTACATCTCGCAATTGTTTTATCCTACGCAACACTAACCGTTCCCTGGTACATCTCGCTATTGTTTTATCCTACGCAACACTAACCGTTCCCTGATACATCTCGCTATTGTTTTATCCTACGCAACACTAACCGTTCCCTGGTACATCTCGCTATTGTTTTATCCTACGCAACACTAACCGTTCCCTGGTACATCTCGCTATTGTTTTATCCTACGCAACACTAACCGTTCCCTGGTACATCTCGCTATTGTTTTATCCTACGCAACACTAACCGTTCCCTGGTACATCTCGCTATTGTTTTATCCTACGCAACACTAACCGTTCCCTGGTACATCTCGCTATTGTTTTATCCTACGCAACACTAACCGTTCCCTGATACATCTCGCTATTGTTTTATCCTACGCAACACTAACCGTGCCCTGATACATCTCGCTATTGTTTTATCCTACGCAACACTAACCGTTCCCTGATACATCTCGCTATTGTTTTATCCTACGCAACACTAACCGTGCCCTGATACATCTCGCTATTGTTTTATCCTACGCAACACTAACCGTTCCCTGGTACATCTCGCTATTGTTTTATCCTACGCAACACTAACCGTTCCCTGGTACATCTCGCTATTGTTTTATCCTACGCAACACTAACCGTTCCCTGATACATCTCGCTATTGTTTTATCCTACGCAACACTAACCGTGCCCTGATACATCTCGCTATTGTTTTATCCTACGCAACACTAACCGTTCCCTGGTACATCTCGCTATTGTTTTATCCTACGCAACACTAACCGTTCCCTGGTACATCTCGCTATTGTTTTATCCTACGCAACACTAACCGTTCCCTGGTACATCTCGCTATTGTTTTATCCTACGCAACACTAACCGTTCCCTGGTACATCTCGCTATTGTTTTATCGCTACGCAACACTAACCGTTCCCTGATACATCTCGCTATTGTTTTATCCTACGCAACACTAACCGTTCCCTGGTACATCTCGCTATTGTTTTATCCTACGCAACACTAACCGTTCCCTGGTACATCTCGCTATTGTTTTATCGCTACGCAACACTAACCGTTCCCTGATACATCTCGCTATTGTTTTATCCTACGCAACACTAACCGTTCCCTGGTACATCTCGCTATTGTTTTATCCTACGCAACACTAACCGTTCCCTGATACATCTCGCTATTGTTTTATCGCTACGCAACACTAACCGTTCCCTGATACATCTCGCTATTGTTTTATCCTACGCAACACTAACCGTTCCCTGGTACATCTCGCTATTGTTTTATCCTACGCAACACTAACCGTTCCCTGGTACATCTCGCTATTGTTTTATCCTACGCAACACTAACCGTTCCCTGATACATCTCGCTATTGTTTTATCCTACGCAACACTAACCGTTCCCTGGTACATCTCGCTATTGTTTTATCCTACGCAACACTAACCGTTCCCTGGTACATCTCGCTATTGTTTTATCCTACGCAACACTAACCGTTCCCTGGTACATCTCGCTATTGTTTTATCCTACGCAACACTAACCGTTCCCTGGTACATCTCGCTATTGTTTTATCCTACGCAACACTAACCGTTCCCTGGTACATCTCGCTATTGTTTTATCCTACGCAACACTAACCGTTCCCTGGTACATCTCGCTATTGTTTTATCCTACGCAACACTAACCGTTCCCTGGTACATCTCGCTATTGTTTTATCCTACGCAACACTAACCGTTCCCTGGTACATCTCGCTATTGTTTTATCCTACGCAACACTAACCGTTCCCTGGTACATCTCGCTATTGTTTTATCCTACGCAACACTAACCGTTCCCTGGTACATCTCGCTATTGTTTTATCCTACGCAACACTAACCGTTCCCTGGTACATCTCGCTATTGTTTTATCCTACGCAACACTAACCGTTCCCTGGTACATCTCGCTATTGTTTTATCCTACGCAACACTAACCGTTCCCTGGTACATCTCGCTATTGTTTTATCCTACGCAACACTAACCGTTCCCTGGTACATCTCGCTATTGTTTTATCCTACGCAACACTAACCGTTCCCTGGTACATCTCGCTATTGTTTTATCCTACGCAACACTAACCGTTCCCTGGTACATCTCGCTATTGTTTTATCCTACGCAACACTAACCGTTCCCTGGTACATCTCGCTATTGTTTTATCCTACGCAACACTAACCGTTCCCTGGTACATCTCGCTATTGTTTTATCCTACGCAACACTAACCGTTCCCTGGTACATCTCGCTATTGTTTTATCCTACGCAACACTAACCGTTCCCTGGTACATCTCGCTATTGTTTTATCCTACGCAACACTAACCGTTCCCTGGTACATCTCGCTATTGTTTTATCCTACGCAACACTAACCGTTCCCTGGTACATCTCGCTATTGTTTTATCCTACGCAACACTAACCGTTCCCTGGTACATCTCGCTATTGTTTTATCCTACGCAACACTAACCGTTCCCTGGTACATCTCGCTATTGTTTTATCCTACGCAACACTAACCGTTCCCTGGTACATCTCGCTATTGTTTTATCCTACGCAACACTAACCGTTCCCTGGTACATCTCGCTATTGTTTTATCCTACGCAACACTAACCGTTCCCTGGTACATCTCGCTATTGTTTTATCCTACGCAACACTAACCGTTCCCTGGTACATCTCGCTATTGTTTTATCCTACGCAACACTAACCGTTCCCTGGTACATCTCGCTATTGTTTTATCCTACGCAACACTAACCGTTCCCTGGTACATCTCGCTATTGTTTTATCCTACGCAACACTAACCGTTCCCTGGTACATCTCGCTATTGTTTTATCCTACGCAACACTAACCGTTCCCTGGTACATCTCGCTATTGTTTTATCCTACGCAACACTAACCGTTCCCTGGTACATCTCGCTATTGTTTTATCCTACGCAACACTAACCGTTCCCTGGTACATCTCGCTATTGTTTTATCCTACGCAACACTAACCGTTCCCTGGTACATCTCGCTATTGTTTTATCCTACGCAACACTAACCGTTCCCTGGTACATCTCGCTATTGTTTTATCCTACGCAACACTAACCGTTCCCTGGTACATCTCGCTATTGTTTTATCCTACGCAACACTAACCGTTCCCTGGTACATCTCGCTATTGTTTTATCCTACGCAACACTAACCGTTCCCTGGTACATCTCGCTATTGTTTTATCCTACGCAACACTAACCGTTCCCTGGTACATCTCGCTATTGTTTTATCCTACGCAACACTAACCGTTCCCTGGTACATCTCGCTATTGTTTTATCCTACGCAACACTAACCGTTCCCTGGTACATCTCGCTATTGTTTTATCCTACGCAACACTAACCGTTCCCTGGTACATCTCGCTATTGTTTTATCCTACGCAACACTAACCGTTCCCTGGTACATCTCGCTATTGTTTTATCCTACGCAACACTAACCGTTCCCTGGTACATCTCGCTATTGTTTTATCCTACGCAACACTAACCGTTCCCTGGTACATCTCGCTATTGTTTTATCCTACGCAACACTAACCGTTCCCTGGTACATCTCGCTATTGTTTTATCCTACGCAACACTAACCGTTCCCTGGTACATCTCGCTATTGTTTTATCCTACGCAACACTAACCGTTCCCTGGTACATCTCGCTATTGTTTTATCCTACGCAACACTAACCGTTCCCTGGTACATCTCGCTATTGTTTTATCCTACGCAACACTAACCGTTCCCTGGTACATCTCGCTATTGTTTTATCCTACGCAACACTAACCGTTCCCTGGTACATCTCGCTATTGTTTTATCCTACGCAACACTAACCGTTCCCTGGTACATCTCGCTATTGTTTTATCCTACGCAACACTAACCGTTCCCTGGTACATCTCGCTATTGTTTTATCCTACGCAACACTAACCGTTCCCTGGTACATCTCGCTATTGTTTTATCCTACGCAACACTAACCGTTCCCTGGTACATCTCGCTATTGTTTTATCCTACGCAACACTAACCGTTCCCTGGTACATCTCGCTATTGTTTTATCCTACGCAACACTAACCGTTCCCTGGTACATCTCGCTATTGTTTTATCCTACGCAACACTAACCGTTCCCTGGTACATCTCGCTATTGTTTTATCCTACGCAACACTAACCGTTCCCTGGTACATCTCGCTATTGTTTTATCCTACGCAACACTAACCGTTCCCTGGTACATCTCGCTATTGTTTTATCCTACGCAACACTAACCGTTCCCTGGTACATCTCGCTATTGTTTTATCCTACGCAACACTAACCGTTCCCTGGTACATCTCGCTATTGTTTTATCCTACGCAACACTAACCGTTCCCTGGTACATCTCGCTATTGTTTTATCCTACGCAACACTAACCGTTCCCTGGTACATCTCGCTATTGTTTTATCCTACGCAACACTAACCGTTCCCTGGTACATCTCGCTATTGTTTTATCCTACGCAACACTAACCGTTCCCTGGTACATCTCGCTATTGTTTTATCCTACGCAACACTAACCGTTCCCTGGTACATCTCGCTATTGTTTTATCCTACGCAACACTAACCGTTCCCTGGTACATCTCGCTATTGTTTTATCCTACGCAACACTAACCGTTCCCTGGTACATCTCGCTATTGTTTTATCCTACGCAACACTAACCGTTCCCTGGTACATCTCGCTATTGTTTTATCCTACGCAACACTAACCGTTCCCTGGTACATCTCGCTATTGTTTTATCCTACGCAACACTAACCGTTCCCTGGTACATCTCGCTATTGTTTTATCCTACGCAACACTAACCGTTCCCTGGTACATCTCGCTATTGTTTTATCCTACGCAACACTAACCGTTCCCTGGTACATCTCGCTATTGTTTTATCCTACGCAACACTAACCGTTCCCTGGTACATCTCGCTATTGTTTTATCCTACGCAACACTAACCGTTCCCTGGTACATCTCGCTATTGTTTTATCCTACGCAACACTAACCGTTCCCTGGTACATCTCGCTATTGTTTTATCCTACGCAACACTAACCGTTCCCTGGTACATCTCGCTATTGTTTTATCCTACGCAACACTAACCGTTCCCTGGTACATCTCGCTATTGTTTTATCCTACGCAACACTAACCGTTCCCTGGTACATCTCGCTATTGTTTTATCCTACGCAACACTAACCGTTCCCTGGTACATCTCGCTATTGTTTTATCCTACGCAACACTAACCGTTCCCTGGTACATCTCGCTATTGTTTTATCCTACGCAACACTAACCGTTCCCTGGTACATCTCGCTATTGTTTTATCCTACGCAACACTAACCGTTCCCTGGTACATCTCGCTATTGTTTTATCCTACGCAACACTAACCGTTCCCTGGTACATCTCGCTATTGTTTTATCCTACGCAACACTAACCGTTCCCTGGTACATCTCGCTATTGTTTTATCCTACGCAACACTAACCGTTCCCTGGTACATCTCGCTATTGTTTTATCCTACGCAACACTAACCGTTCCCTGGTACATCTCCAGTTCTCTGTCAGTAAAGTATGGCAACTGTTTGAACGGATTCACAGCAATCAATACAGGACCAATATAAGACTGAATAGATAGTATCACAGATGAAGAAAATACACGATTTTAATTTGCACTGAGGGCAAATGATATTAATTATAGTGTACGTATCTACATTAAGAGTAAACCAAGATTTATAATTAACCAAGTTAATATATATATATTTGTTTTATATATATTCATAGAGTACTGTATGTATATGGGAGATATAATGGAAATATACTAAGTGGGAGAAGGACGTGATGAACCTTACAGGAAGTGCAAAGTTGGAAGAAGTTGGAGGACGTTGTAGTGTCGTTTAAAGCGAAACGTGTTGACTAATTCGGTTTATCTGACTTGTATTGAATTCTACTTTAGAAGATTCTACTTTTCAAACATAAAGAAAACAGGCGCGTAAGTAAGTAAGCTAAGCTAAGCTACAAAAACTTAGCTTTGAGTTCATGACAACGTAGGGTAAAGGTTTCTTTAGAAATCGTAAAAAAAGTAGCAAAACAATTTTGTTCAAATGTTCATTACACAGAAAAGGAAGTTATCCTCTAAACTTTGCGAAAATGAGAAAATAATTTACGAAATAAAAGCGAGACATTTCAACAGCTAACCGACGACAACCTGAACTGATACCAGTACTAAAGAAAGCCGCGACAAAGTGAAAGTAATATGTGAGAAATAAAAGGATACGTAAATGAGGTCCGCCATGTATCGTTTCTTAATGTTTTCAACGATGGCTGATTCGTTAATCTTTGACAGTAGGACCATATCGTCTACACCGCATTGTTTCAGCTGTTTCGCTCCCATCCAATGAAAAGCCTGCGATAAAAAGAGAATAAAGTGTACAGCTGTACGGCTCTATTTGTACCGGCAATGTCCAGCAACAATGATTTACACTAAGTTATAAGTTATTATAAACACAATAAAGGTGCTGGGGGCTTTGTGTAGCAGAAATGATAACCACCAGAGAGCAGCTAGAATCATACCAGACCCAATTGTCCATTGTGCGAAATTTCAAATTGATAAAAAATTCCGATTCCAAAGATAATTTCAGAATAGGCCTCCTTCGCTAATGCGTTCGAGGTATCTCGGTGTAGCTCTCTCGGTGTAGCTCTCTCGGTGTGTATCTCGGTGTAACTCTCTCGGTGTGTATCTCGGTGTAACTCTCTCGGTGTAGCTCTCTCGGTGTGTATCTCGGTGTAGCTCTCTCGGTGTAGCTCTCTCGGTGTGTATCTCGGTGTAGCTCTCTCGGTGTGTATCTCGGTGTAACTCTCTCGGTGTGTATCTCGGGGTAGCTCTCTCGGTGTGTATCTCGGTGTAGCTCTCTCGGTGTAGCTCTCTCGGTGTGTATCTCGGTGTAACTCTCTCGGTGTGTATCTCGGGGTAGCTCTCTCGGTGTGTATCTCGGGTGTAGCTCTCTCGGTGTGTATCTCGGTGTAACTCTCTCGGTGTGTATCTCGGTGTAACTCTCTCGGTGTAGCTCTCTCGGTGTGTATCTCGGTGTAGCTCTCTCGGTGTGTATCTCGGTGTAGCTCTCTCGGTGTGTATCTCGGTGTAGCTCTCTCGGTGTGTATCTCGGTGTAACTCTCTCGGTGTGTATCTCGGGGTAGCTCTCTCGGTGTGTATCTCGGTGTAGCTCTCTCGGTGTAGCTCTCTCGGTGTGTATCTCGGTGTAACTCTCTCGGTGTGTATCTCGGGGTAGCTCTCTCGGTGTGTATCTCGGGTAGCTCTCTCGGTGTAGCTCTCTCGGTGTGTATCTCGGTGTAACTCTCTCGGTGTGTATCTCGGTGTAACTCTCTCGGTGTAGCTCTCTCGGTGTGTATCTCGGTGTACTCTCTCGGTGTAGCTCTCTCGGTGTGTATCTCGGTGTAGCTCTCTCGGTGTAGCTCTCTCGGTGTGTATCTCGGTGTAGCTCTCTCGGTGTAGCTCTCTCGGTGTGTATCTCGGTGTAACTCTCTCGGTGTGTATCTCGGGGTAGCTCTCTCGGTGTGTATCTCGGTGTAGCTCTCTCGGTGTAGCTCTCTCGGTGTGTATCTCGGTGTAACTCTCTCGGTGTGTATCTCGGGGTAGCTCTCTCGGTGTGTATCTCGGGGTAACTCTCTCGGTGTGTATCTCGGTGTAGCTCTCTCGGTGTAGCTCTCTCGGTGTGTATCTCGGTGTAACTCTCTCGGTGTGTATCTCGGGGTAGCTCTCTCGGTGTGTATCTCGGTGTAACTCTCTCGGTGTGTATCTCGGTGTAACTCTCTCGGTGTGTATCTCGGGGTAGCTCTCTCGGTGTGTATCTCGGTGTAGCTCTCTCGGTGTGTATCTCGGTGTAACTCTCTCGGTGTGTATCTCGGGGTAGCTCTCTCGGTGTGTATCTCGGTGTAGCTCTCTCGGTGTGTATCTCGGTGTAACTCTCTCGGTGTGTATCTCGGGGTAGCTCTCTCGGTGTGTATCTCGGTGTAGCTCTCTCGGTGTGTATCTCGGGGTAGCTATCTCGGTGTGTATCTCGGGGTAGCTCTCTCGGTGTGTATCTCGGTGTAACTCTCTCGGTGTGTATCTCGGGGTAGCTCTCTCGGTGTGTATCTCGGTGTAACTCTCTCGGTGTGTATCTCGGTGTAACTCTCTCGGTGTGTATCTCGGTGTAGCTCTCTCGGTGTGTATCTCGGTGTAACTCTCTCGGTGTGTATCTCGGTGTAGCTATCTAGGTGTGTATCTCGGTGTAGCTCTCTCGGTGTGTATCTCGGTGTAACTCTCTCGGTGTGTATCTCGGGGTAGCTCTCTCGGTGTGTATCTCGGTGTAACTCTCTCGGTGTGTATCTCGGTGTAGCTCTCTCGGTGTGTATCTCGGGGTAGCTATCTCGGTGTGTATCTCGGTGTAGCTCTCTCGGTGTGTATCTCGGTGTAACTCTCTCGGTGTGTATCTCGGTGTAGCTATCTCGGTGTGTATCTCGGTGTAGCTCTCTCGGTGTGTATCTCGGTGTAACTCTCTCGGTGTGTATCTCGGGGTAGCTCTCTCGGTGTGTATCTCGGTGTAACTCTCTCGGTGTGTATCTCGGGTATCCGGGTGTATCTCGGTAGCTCTCTCGGTGTGTATCTCGGGGTAGCTATCTCGGTGTGTATCTCGGTGTAGCTCTCTCGGTGTGTATCTCGGTGTAACTCTCTCGGTGTCGTATCTCGGTGTAGCTCTCTCGGTGTGTATCTCGGTGTAACTCTCTCGGTGTGTATCTCGGGGTAGCTCTCTCGGTGTGTATCTCGGTGTAGCTCTCTCGGTGTGTATCTCGGTGTAACTCTCTCGGTGTGTATCTCGGGGTAGCTCTCTCGGTGTGTATCTCGGTGTAACTCTCTCGGTGTGTATCTCGGGGTAGCTCTCTCGGTGTGTATCTCGGTGTGTATCTCGGTGTAACTCTCTCG
The DNA here is from genome assembly GCA_032718475.1 of Nemertoderma westbladi. NCBI lineage: Eukaryota > Metazoa > Xenacoelomorpha > Nemertodermatida > Nemertodermatidae > Nemertoderma > Nemertoderma westbladi. The sequence continues at coordinate 39,122 of JAUCBJ010001727.1, forward strand.
GTGTGTATCTCGGGGTAGCTCTCTCGGTGTGTATCTCGGTGTAACTCTCTCGGTGTGTATCTCGGTGTAACTCTCTCGGTGTGTATCTCGGTGTAGCTCTCTCGGTGTGTATCTCGGTGTAACTCTCTCGGTGTGTATCTCGGGGTAGCTCTCTCGGTGTGTATCTCGGTGTAACTCTCTCGGTGTGTATCTCGGTGTAGCTCTCTCGGTGTGTATCTCGGGGTAGCTCTCTCGGTGTGTATCTCGGGGTAGCTCTCTCGGTGTGTATCTCGGTGTAACTCTCTCGGTGTGTATCTCGGTGTATCCGGGTGTATCTCGGTTACTCTCTCGGTGTGTATCTCGGTGTAACTCTCTCGGTGTGTATCTCGGGGTAGCTCTCTCGGTGTGTATCTCGGGGTAGCTCTCTCGGTGTGTATCTCGGTGTAACTCTCTCGGTGTGTATCTCGGGGTAGCTCTCTCGGTGTGTATCTCGGTGTAACTCTCTCGGTGTGTATCTCGGGGTAGCTCTCTCGGTGTGTATCTCGGTGTAACTCTCTCGGTGTGTATCTCGGTGTAACTCTCTCGGTGTGTATCTCGGTGTAGCTCTCTCGGTGTGTATCTCGGTGTAGCTCTCTCGGTGTGTATCTCGGTGTAGCTCTCTCGGTGTGTATCTCGGTGTAGCTCTCTCGGTGTGTATCTCGGGGTAGCTCTCTCGGTGTGTATCTCGGTGTAGCTCTCTCGGTGTGTATCTCGGTGTAACTCTCTCGGTGTGTATCTCGGGGTAGCTCTCTCGGTGTGTATCTCGGGGTAGCTCTCTCGGTGTGTATCTCGGTGTAGCTCTCTCGGTGTGTATCTCGGTGTAACTCTCTCGGTGTGTATCTCGGGGTAGCTCTCTCGGTGTGTATCTCGGTGTAACTCTCTCGGTGTGTATCTCGGTGTAGCTCTCTCGGTGTGTATCTCGGGGTAGCTATCTCGGTGTGTATCTCGGGGTAGCTCTCTCGGTGTGTATCTCGGTGTAACTCTCTCGGTGTGTATCTCGGTGTAACTCTCTCGGTGTGTATCTCGGTGTAACTCTCTCGGTGTGTATCTCGGGTACTCTCTCGGTGTGTATCTCGGTGTAGCTCTCTCGGTGTGTATCTCGGTGTAACTCTCTCGGTGTGTATCTCGGGGTAGCTCTCTCGTGTGTATCTCGGGGTAGCTTCTCGGTGTGTATCTCGGTGTAACTCTCTCGGTGTGTATCTCGGTGTAACTCTCTCGGTGTGTATCTCGGGGTAGCTCTCTCGGTGTGTATCTCGGTGGTAGCTCTCTCGGTGTGTATCTCGGTGTAGCTCTCTCGGTGTGTATCTCGGGGTAGCTCTCTCGGTGTGTATCTCGGTGTAGCTCTCTCGGTGTGTATCTCGGGGTAGCTCTCTCGGTGTGTATCTCGGTGTAACTCTCTCGGTGTGTATCTCGGTGTAACTCTCTCGGTGTGTATCTCGGTGTAACTCTCTCGGTGTGTATCTCGGTGTAGCTCTCTCGGTGTGTATCTCGGTGTAGCTCTCTCGGTGTGTATCTCGGTGTAGCTCTCTCGGTGTGTATCTCGGTGTAGCTCTCTCGGTGTGTATCTCGGTGTAACTCTCTCGGTGTGTATCTCGGTGTAGCTCTCTCGGTGTGTATCTCGGGGTAGCTATCTCGGTGTGTATCTCGGTGTAGCTCTCTCGGTGTGTATCTCGGTGTAACTCTCTCGGTGTGTATCTCGGGGTAGCTCTCTCGGTGTGTATCTCGGTGTAACTCTCTCGGTGTGTATCTCGGTGTAGCTCTCTCGGTGTGTATCTCGGGGTAGCTCTCTCGGTGTGTATCTCGGGGTAGCTCTCTCGGTGTGTATCTCGGTGTAACTCTCTCGGTGTGTATCTCGGTGTAACTCTCTCGGTGTGTATCTCGGTGTAACTCTCTCGGTGTGTATCTCGGTGTAGCTCTCTCGGTGTGTATCTCGGTGTAGCTCTCTCGGTGTGTATCTCGGTGTAACTCTCTCGGTGTGTATCTCGGTGTAGCTCTCTCGGTGTGTATCTCGGTGTAGCTCTCTCGGTGTGTATCTCGGTGTAGCTCTCTCGGTGTGTATCTCGGGTGTAAGCTCTCTCGGTGTGTATCTCGGGGTAGCTCTCTCGGTGTGTATCTCGGTGTAACTCTCTCGGTGTGTATCTCGGTGTAGCTCTCTCGGTGTGTATCTCGGTGTAACTCTCTCGGTGTGTATCTCGGTGTAGCTCTCTCGGTGTGTATCTCGGTGTAACTCTCTCGGTGTGTATCTCGGTGTAGCTCTCTCGGTGTGTATCTCGGGGTAGCTCTCTCGGTGTGTATCTCGGTGTAACTCTCTCGGTGTGTATCTCGGTGTAACTCTCTCGGTGTGTATCTCGGTGTAACTCTCTCGGTGTGTATCTCGGTGTAACTCTCTCGGTGTGTATCTCGGGGTAGCTCTCTCGGTGTGTATCTCGGTGTAGCTCTCTCGGTGTGTATCTCGGTGTAACTCTCTCGGTGTGTATCTCGGGGTAGCTCTCTCGGTGTGTATCTCGGGGTAGCTATCTCGGTGTGTATCTCGGGTAGCTCTCTCGGTGTGTATCTCGGTGTAGCTCTCTCGGTGTGTATCTCGGGGTAGCTCTCTCGGTGTGTATCTCGGTGTAGCTCTCTCGGTGTGTATCTCGGGGTAGCTCTCTCGGTGTGTATCTCGGTGTAGCTCTCTCGGTGTGTATCTCGGTGTAACTCTCTCGGTGTAGCTCTCTCGGTGTGTATCTCGGTGTAACTCTCTCGGTGTGTATCTCGGTGTACTCTCTCGGTGTAGCTCTCTCGGTGTGTATCTCGGGGTAGCTCTCTCGGTGTGTATCTCGGTGTAACTCTCTCGGTGTGTATCTCGGTGTAGCTCTCTCGGTGTGTATCTCGGTGTAACTCTCTCGGTGTGTATCCGGGTAGCTATCTGGTGTGTATCTCGGGTAGCTCTCTCGGTGTGTATCTCGGTGTAGCTCTCTCGGTGTGTATCTCGGTGTAACTCTCTCGGTGTGTATCTCGGTGTAGCTCTCTCGGTGTGTATCTCGGGGTAGCTCTCTCGGTGTGTATCTCGGTGTAGCTCTCTCGGTGTGTATCACGGGGTAGCTATCTCGGTGTGTATCTCGGTGTACTCTCTCGGTGTGTATCTCGGTGTAACTCTCTCGTGTGTATCTCGGTGTAACTCTCTCGGTGTGTATCACGGTGTAGCTCTCTGGTGTGTATCTCGGGGTAGCTATCTCGGTGTGTATCTCGGTGTAGCTCTCTCGGTGTGTATCTCGGTGTAACTCTCTCGGTGTGTATCTCGGTGTAGCTCTCTCGGTGTGTATCTCGGGGTAGCTATCTCGGTGTGTATCTCGGTGTAGCTCTCTCGGTGTGTATCTCGGGGTAGCTATCTAGGTGTGTATCTCGGTGTAACTCTCTCGGTGTGTATCTCGGTGTAACTCTCTCTGTGTGTATCTCGGTGTAACTCTCTCGGTGTGTATATCGGTGTAACTCTCTCGGTGTGTATCTCGGTGTAACTCTCTCGGTGTGTATCACGGTGTAGCTCTCTCGGTGTGTATCTCGGTGTAACTCTCTCGGTGTGTATCTCGGTGTAGCTCTCTCGGTGTGTATCTCGGTGTAACTCTCTCGGTGTGTATCTCGGGGTAGCTCTCTCGGTGTGTATCTCGGTGTAGCTCTCTCGGTGTGTATCTCGGGGTAGCTATCTCGGTGTGTATCTCGGTGTAACTCTCTCGGTGTGTATCTCGGTGTAACTCTCTCGGTGTGTATCTCGGTGTAACTCTCTCGGTGTGTATCTCGGTGTAACTCTCTCGGTGTGTATCACGGGGTAGCTATCTAGGTGTGTATCTCGGTGTAACTCTCTCGGTGTGTATCTCGGTGTAACTCTCTCGGTGTGTATCTCGGTGTAACTCTCTCGGTGTGTATCTCGGTGTAGCTCTCTCGGTGTGTATCTCGGGGTAGCTATCTAGGTGTGTATCTCGGTGTAACTCTCTCGGTGTGTATCTCGGTGTAACTCTCTCGGTGTGTATCTCGGTGTAGCTCTCTCGGTGTGTATCTCGGGGTATCTATCTCGGTGTGTATCTCGGTGTAACTCTCTCGGTGTGTATCTCGGTGTAACTCTCTCGGTGTGTATCTCGGTGTAACTCTCTCGGTGTGTATCACGGGGTAGCTATCTAGGTGTGTATCTCGGTGTAACTCTCTCGGTGTGTATCTCGGGGTAGCTATCTAGGTGTGTATCTCGGTGTAACTCTCTCGGTGTGTATCTCGGTGTAACTCTCTCTGTGTGTATCTCGGTGTAACTCTCTCGGTGTGTATCACGGGGTAGCTATCTAGGTGTGTATCTCGGTGTAACTCTCTCGGTGTGTATCTCGGTGTAGCTCTCTCGGTGTGTATCTCGGGGTAGCTATCTCGGTGTGTATCTCGGTGTAGCTCTCTCGGTGTGTATCTCGGTGTAGCTCTCTCGGTGTGTATCTCGGTGTAACTCTCTCGGTGTGTATCTCGGTGTAGCTCTCTCGGTGTGTATCTCGGTGTAGCTCTCTCGGTGTGTATCTCGGTGTAACTCTCTCGGTGTGTATCTCGGGGTAGCTATCTAGGTGTGTATCTCGGTGTAACTCTCTCGGTGTGTATCTCGGTGTAACTCTCTCGGTGTGTATCTCGGGGTAGCTATCTAGGTGTGTATCTCGGTGTAACTCTCTCGGTGTGTATCTCGGTGTAACTCTCTCGGTGTGTATCTCGGGGTAGCTATCTAGGTGTGTATCTCGGTGTAACTCTCTCGGTGTGTATCTCGGGGTAGCTCTCTCGGTGTGTATCTCGGGGTAGCTCTCTCGGTGTGTATCTCGGTGTAGCTCTCTCGGTGTGTATCTCGGTGTAGCTCTCTCGGTGTGTATCTCGGTGTAGCTCTCTCGGTGTGTATCTCGGTGTAGCTCTCTCGGTGTGTATCTCGGTGTAACTCTCTCGGTGTGTATCTCGGGGTAGCTATCTCGGTGTGTATCTCGGTGTAACTCTCTCGGTGTGTATCTCGGTGTAGCTCTCTCGGTGTGTATCTCGGGGTAACTCTCTCGGTGTGTATCTCGGTGTAACTCTCTCGGTGTGTATCTCGGTGTAACTCTCTCGGTGTGTATCTCGGTGTAACTCTCTCTGTGTGTATCTCGGGGTAACTCTCTCGGTGTGTATCACGGGGTAGCTATCTAGGTGTGTATCTCGGTGTAGCTCTCACGGTGTGTATCACGGTGTAGCTATCTAGGTGTGTATCTCGGGGTAGCTATCTCGGTGTGTATCTCGGTGTAACTCTCTCGGTGTGTATCTCGGTGTAACTCTCTCGGTGTGTATCTCGGTGTAACTCTTTCGGTGTGTATCTCGGTGTAACTCTCTCGGTGTGTATCTCGGGGTAGCTCTCTCGGTGTGTATCTCGGTGTAGCTCTCTCGGTGTGTATCTCGGTGTAACTCTCTCGGTGTGTATCTCGGGGTAGCTCTCTCGCTGTGTATCTCGGGGTAGCTATCTCGGTGTGTATCTCGTGGTAGCTCTCTCGGTGTGTATCTCGGTGTGTATCTGGTGTAGCTCTCTCGGTGTGTATCTCGGGGTAGCTATCTCGGTGTGTATCTCGGTGTAGCTCTCTCGGTGTGTATCTCGGGGTAGCTATCTCGGTGTGTATCTCGGTGTAACTCTCTCGGTGTGTATCTCGGTGTAACTCTCTCGGTGTGTATCTCGGTGTAACTCTCTCGGTGTGTATCTCGGTGTAGCTCTCTCGGTGTGTATCTCGGGGTAGCTATCTCGGTGTGTATCTCGGTGTAACTCTCTCGGTGTGTATCTCGGTGTAACTCTCTCGGTGTGTATCTCGGTGTAACTCTCTCGGTGTGTATCTCGGTGTAACTCTCTCGGTGTGTATCTCGGGGTAGCTATCTCGGTGTGTATCTCGGTGTAGCTCTCTCGGTGTGTATCACGGGGTAGCTATCTAGGTGTGTATCTCGGTGTAACTCTCTCGGTGTGTATCTCGGTGTAACTCTCTCTGTGTGTATCTCGGTGTAACTCTCTCGGTGTGTATCACGGTGTAGCTATCTAGGTGTGTATCTCGGGGTAGCTATCTCGGTGTGTATCTCGGTGTAGCTCTCTCGGTGTGTATCTCGGTGTAACTCTCTCGGTGTGTATCTCGGTGTAGCTCTCTCGGTGTGTATCTCGGGGTAGCTATCTCGGTGTGTATCTCGGTGTAGCTCTCTCGGTGTGTATCTCGGGGTAGCTATCTAGGTGTGTATCTCGGTGTAACTCTCTCGGTGTGTATATCGGTGTAACTCTCTCGGTGTGTATCTCGGTGTAACTCTCTCGGTGTGTATATCGGTGTAACTCTCTCGGTGTGTATCTCGGTGTAACTCTCTCGGTGTGTATCACGGTGTAGCTCTCTCGGTGTGTATCTCGGTGTAACTCTCTCGGTGTGTATCTCGGGGTAGCTATCTCGGTGTGTATCTCGGTGTAACTCTCTCGGTGTGTATCTCGGGGTAGTTATCTCGGTGTGTATCTCGGTGTAGCTCTCTCGGTGTGTATCTCGGGGTAGCTATCTCGGTGTGTATCTCGGTGTAACTCTCTCGGTGTGTATCTCGGTGTAACTCTCTCGGTGTGTATCTCGGTGTAACTCTTTCGGTGTGTATCTCGGTGTAACTCTCTCGGTGTGTATCACGGGGTAGCTATCTAGGTGTGTATCTCGGTGTAACTCTCTCGGTGTGTATCTCGGTGTAACTCTCTCGGTGTGTATCTCGGTGTAACTCTCTCGGTGTGTATCACGGTGTAGCTCTCTCGGTGTGTATCTCGGGGTAGCTATCTAGGTGTGTATCTCGGTGTAACTCTCTCGGTGTGTATCTCGGTGTAACTCTCTCGGTGTGTATCTCGGTGTAGCTCTCTCGGTGTGTATCTCGGGGTATCTATCTAGGTGTGTATCTCGGTGTAACTCTCTCGGTGTGTATCTCGGTGTAACTCTCTCTGTGTGTATCTCGGTGTAACTCTCTCGGTGTGTATCACGGGGTAGCTATCTAGGTGTGTATCTCGGTGTAACTCTCTCGGTGTGTATCTCGGGGTAGCTATCTAGGTGTGTATCTCGGTGTAACTCTCTCGGTGTGTATCTCGGTGTAACTCTCTCTGTGTGTATCTCGGTGTAACTCTCTCGGTGTGTATCACGGGGTAGCTATCTAGGTGTGTATCTCGGTGTAACTCTCTCGGTGTGTATCACGGTGTAGCTCTCTCGGTGTGTATCTCGGGGTAGCTATCTCGGTGTGTATCTCGGTGTAGCTCTCTCGGTGTGTATCTCGGTGTAGCTCTCTCGGTGTGTATCTCGGTGTAACTCTCTCGGTGTGTATCTCGGTGTAGCTCTCTCGGTGTGTATCTCGGTGTAGCTCTCTCGGTGTGTATCTCGGTGTAACTCTCTCGGTGTGTATCTCGGGGTAGCTATCTCGGTGTGTATCTCGGTGTAACTCTCTCGGTGTGTATCTCGGTGTAACTCTCTCTGTGTGTATCTCGGGGTAGCTATCTAGGTGTGTATCTCGGTGTAACTCTCTCGGTGTGTATCTCGGTGTAACTCTCTCTGTGTGTATCTCGGGGTAGCTATCTCGGTGTGTATCTCGGTGTAACTCTCTCGGTGTGTATCTCGGGGTAGCTATCTAGGTGTGTATCTCGGTGTAACTCTCTCGGTGTGTATCTCGGTGTAACTCTCTCGGTGTGTATCTCGGTGTAACTCTCTCGGTGTGTATCTCGGGGTAGCTCTCTCGGTGTGTATCTCGGTGTAACTCTCTCGGTGTGTATCTCGGTGTAGCTCTCTCGGTGTGTATCTCGGGGTAGCTATCTCGGTGTGTATCTCGGTGTAGCTCTCTCGGTGTGTATCTCGGTGTAGCTCTCTCGGTGTGTATCTCGGTGTAGCTCTCTCGGTGTGTATCTCGGTGTAGCTCTCTCGGTGTGTATCTCGGTGTAACTCTCTCGGTGTGTATCTCGGGGTAGCTCTCTCGGTGTGTATCTCGGTGTAACTCTCTCGGTGTGTATCACGGTGTAGCTCTCTCGGTGTGTATCTCGGGGTAGCTCTCTCGGTGTGTATCTCGGTGTAACTCTCTCGGTGTGTATCTCGGTGTAACTCTCTCGGTGTGTATCTCGGTGTAACTCTCTCGGTGTGTATCTCGGGGTAACTCTCTCGGTGTGTATCACGGGGTAGCTCTCTCGGTGTGTATCTCGGTGTAGCTCTCTCGGTGTGTATCTCGGTGTAGCTCTCTCGGTGTGTATCTCGGGGTAGCTCTCTCGGTGTGTATCTCGGTGTAGCTCTCTCGGTGTGTATCTCGGTGTAACTCTCTCGGTGTGTATCTCGGTGTAGCTCTCTCGGTGTGTATCTCGGGGTAGCTCTCTCGGTGTGTATCTCGGTGTAGCTCTCTCGGTGTGTATCTCGGGGTAGCTATCTCGGTGTGTATCTCGGTGTAGACTCTCTCGGTGTGTATCTCGGTGTAACTCTCTCGGTGTGTATCTCGGTGTAGCTCTCTCGGTGTGTATCTCGGGGTAGCTATCTCGGTGTGTATCTCGGTGTAACTCTCTCGGTGTGTATCTCGGTGTAACTCTCTCGGTGTGTATCTCGGTGTAACTCTCTCGGTGTGTATCTCGGTGTAGCTCTCTCGGTGTGTATCTCGGGGTAGCTATCTCGGTGTGTATCTCGGTGTAACTCTCTCGGTGTGTATCTCGGGGTAGCTCTCTCGGTGTGTATCTCAGGGTAGCTCTCTCGGTGTGTATCTCGGGGTAGCTATCTCGGGGTAGCTCTCATGGTGTGTATCTCGGGGTAGCTCTCCCGGTGTGTATCTCGGTGCAGCTCTCTCGGTGTGTATCTCGGTGTAACTCTCTCGGTGTGTATCACGGGGTAGCTCTCTCGGTGTGTATCTCGGGGTAGCTCTCTCGGTGTGTATCTCGGTGTAGCTCTCCCGGTGTGTATCTCGGTGTAACTCTCTCGGTGTGTATCTCGGGGTAGCTCTCTAGGTGTGTATCTCGGTGTAGCCACACCAAATCTCTGGATGGCACATTCACAAGAATGCTACGCCGGGTTCATTGTGTCAAGTACAATGCAAACATCTCCAACCAGAACTATATACTACTAGTATCGGCATGCTGCATTGCAGCTGCATTTTTAAGAATGCTGTGCCGGCTTGTCGACAAAATTGCGCCGCCACAACTCCCTATCACCCATGACATTTGCTAGATCATCCGCATCTTTAAGGCCAGTGTCCTTTAAGATGCGTCTCAAGAAAGTCATGGGCTGTCCACCATGCTTATTCACTCCATGAGGCTGCCAAAGTACAAGATTATGCACTGGCTGGTCCTCACGGCGAAAGCAATGTCCTGCAAAGCGGGGGCGATTTTGTTCTAGCGTCAAGCTTAGGGGAACCAATGAGACACCTCCAATGTTATATAGCGTCTCGTTGGAGATGTGTGCATTGTACTTGACACAATGAACCCGGCGTAGCATTCTTGTGAATGTGCCATCCAGAGATTTGGTGTCCTCAGCAGTTAGAGCCCAGCATGGACTCCCATAGAGGAGTACTGGAACTACTGCTGCTCTAAATAATCGGACCTTAAGTTTCCGATTAATTCTCGGTGACTTCCAAATCCTGGAAAGCCTATTCAAGGCAGCCCATGCCTTTCCCTTACGTATTCGAAGGTCGGATAGTGTTGGTCTTTTTATTAACTCCAGAAAGACCAAAATTTTGACAGTTAACAGCAGACCTCACCTGACTTCCGGATCCATGATCCCAGGTAACAGAAGTCGTCCACATGCTCAAGCATACCATCCTTTGAGCTTATGCTCATCCGATCAGAGACTTGCTGAGAACTTTCAAAGTTAACTGTCAAAATTTTGGTCTTTCTGGAGTTAATAAAAAGACCAACACTATAAGCAGCATGTTCTAATGAGCTGAGGAGCCGTTGGGCTCCCTCTAGTTATTCTGAGAGTACTCCTAAGTCATCAGCAAAGTCTAGATCCTTGTACTAGGTACTTGGCAGGACTCGACTACTGGAGCCAGTAGGTGGAGTTATCATCACCCCATCATCATTATGATGATCTAAGGACATGCGTAGAACATAGTCAACCACTATTATGAACAAGAATGGTGCAAGTGTGTCTCCTTGGAGGACGCCCCATAACACTTCAAATGATTCTGTGTCACCATCAACAGTAGACACAAATGTTGTCGAACCATCGTATACTGATCTGATTGCTGCAATAATTCCATCAGGAATCCCATATAATGAAAGTATGCTGAACATACCTGAGCGGGAGACTGAATCAAAGGCCTTGAAGAAGTCAACAAAGATAACAGCCAGATGCCTGTCTTTCTTTTTTGATAACTCTTCAATTATCCTTCTAAGTGCCAAAATGGGCTCCATGGTCCCACGACCTTTACGGAACCCATTCTGATTTCCACGTAGCAGTCTCTCAATGGGATCCCTGATGATGCGATTTAATAGAATTCTATTGTATAGCTTTGCAGCAATCGAGATCAATGAGATTCCCCGAAAAGAACCATAGAGTGTTAGGTTGCCCTTCTTGGGAACTGGCACCAACTTATTTGTTTTCATTTCTTGTGGGACTCTTGTTGTTCGGTACATGTCCACTATGATGGGATAGATGAGCTTTAAACACTCAGGTATTTTAAAGACCTCAGGGGGAACACCATCTACTCCACTGGCACGATTGGTCTTAATGCTCTTTGCAGCAGCCTTCACTTCTGCAAAGGAGATATCGCCAATGGTAATATCTGGGAGTGCAGACTCAGACACTTTTACTTCTATAAAGTTATCAGGCAATACCCTGTCATTATGAAGGAGCTTTTCAAAGTGGGCCTTCCAACCATTGAGGTGATCGGCTGGTGATTCAGCCTTAACCTTGGTGGTTGGTTGGCTTTTCCGCCCAGTAAGCAAGTTCATCGATTTCCATGCCTGGGATGATTGCCTGCTGTCGTCAGCATCATTGATGGCATCAACCTGTTGGTTTATTAGCTCCTGTAGATTAACAGAGTACTGCCTGTTTAGGGACCTAGATGCAGCCTTAACTGCATTCTTGGCCGCTGTAGTCTGTTTGAGTCGGGACTCTTTCTGCGCCTTATATAGGTCATTTCGGCACTTTTAGTAGAACTATATAACATTGGAGTGGAGGTGTCGCATGTATAGTACGGTGTATAGTATACAGTTGTATAGTACGGTGTATAGTATACAGAAGATATATTTCGGTGTATAGTATACAGTAGTATAGTACGGTGTATAGTATACAGTAGTATAGTACGGTGTATAGTATACAGTAGTATAGTACGGTGTATAGTATACAGTAGTTAGTACGGTGTTTAGTATATACACTATACAGTAGTATAGTATGGTGTATAGTATTATATACATATAGTAATATATTATAGTACGGTGTATAGTATGTAGTAGTTTGCTTACCATGATGAATAGCTGTGATCCTAACCAAATTCTTCTTTAGGATATATATAATGGCAATATAATGTAATGAACAATATAATGAAACAGAAATGCCGCCAATATATTCATCTAGTCATGTACAGTATGTATGACTGGATTCCTGTGAATATCACTGGAACGCACTATAGCTTGACGGTTTGTGAGATTAACCAATACCTTGTTATTAAATTTGCAATTTCAAATTAAATATCCAAATTATGTAAGAAACTCAAATACTGATAGGCCTACAGTAGGCCTACCTACTGTAGGCTGCGTGTAATTAGGCTCTGTTCGATTGGCCTAGACTGCGTCTAGACTTACTTACTGTAGGCTGCGTGTAATTAGGGTCCGTTCGATTGGCCTAGACTGCGGCTAGACTTACCTGCTGTAGGCTGTGTGTAATTAGGCTCTGTTCGATAGGCCTACTGTAGACTGCGGCTACTTACCTACTGTAGGCTGCATGTAAATAGGCTCCGTTCGATTGGCCTAGACTGCGGCTAGGCTAGACTTACCTCTATTGTAGGCTGCGTGTAATTAGGCTCTGTTCGATAGGCCTACACTGCGGCTAGGCTAGACTTACCTCTATTGTAGGATGCGTGTAATTAGGCTCTGTTCGATAGGCCTACACTGCGGCTAGACTTACCTCTACTGTAGGCTGCATGTAATGATGTTCCGTTCGATAGGCCTAGACTATGGCTACTCTAGCTGGCATGTAATTAGGCTCTGTTCACAGCTTGCAAATAGTTTGACTTGGCCCTCGTTCACACTGCCTTCTTAAAGCTAGCAAAAAGACAACTTTGCTAAGCCAGTTCATAGTGTGAAAGCTTCCCAAAGCTAGCTCGAGATTTAAGAAACTATAGTAACTCTGTGTGGAGATAGTTTGAAGCCAGCTCGAAGCTAATCCTAACTAGTTAGCGCCGCGGCTGTGTAAACGGGATAAAAAGCTGGCTGCAGTCAGTTGATCGGTAGGTTTTGCGTAGGCTAAATAACAAAATGATAATAGTTTGAAGGCACTACTGCAGAACAAAAGGTTGATAAAACGAAGAGAGTCAATGTACAGTACATAGTATCTAACCACTGGGAAGCTGCACCACAAACTTGCGCCAAACGCGTTTATCGGTTTTCGCTTCACAATATCTGCCGTGGCAGACGCAAGCTGTGAACAGAGCCTAATTACATGCCAGCTAGAGTAGCCGTAGTCTAGGCCTATCGAACGGACATCATTACATGCAGCCTACAGTAGAGGTAAGTTAAGTCTAGCCGCAGTGTAGGCCTATCGAACAGGCCTATTGTTTGTAATACAATTGAATAATAGGCAAAACAGAGGAGGGAGGGGAGAGGCATCGAGGAACAACTGAGGAAACTATTTGGAGTCAGCGAACGTGTATTATTGGGCTCGCCTGCTGGGAGTCATGATAGACTTGTTTACAGTCTAACTTGCCCGCTCCCGCCCTTGGCTATTGCCAGTGTTATCTAACGCGTCCAACATATTATAGTGGGTCGTCTAACATATTCAACCTTCACAAAAGGGACACAAGAAAGAATAAATTACGTTAGACTGACGTATGCAGGATGTTTATTACTATAGGCAGATAGGAGGGAATAGAGCCTTTTGGAAGTTTATAGGCCTAAATAGACAACCCTAGCTAACCATGCGGTCATGCGGAAGATACCTGGGAATGAAACCACGCTCCTTTGAATAGGTCGTTTGCCGATTCGGCACTCAAAGACAGAGAATACAGATCATTTCAGCTGTTATGTACAATGGACCTAAAACTCTGCCATCGTGTCAATGTTAATGAAATCGGTGGCAGATGTAACAGTTGCTGCTGTGGCACATTGGTTGTGTGGCGTGGCCTCAGGTCCCAAAACATCAACAACGCTGTTGACACGTTGGTTTGTAAGATATAGCGAAGTTGGGGTAAATACAGTACTGTATTTCAGCCATCACAAACAAACATTATAAAAAATGGATTATTTATGCCGCCTCGTAACATACAGTATAAGGTATAAATTATTACAGTATTATCAGTGAAACGATAGACAAACTGTACGTTGATGCTACCATGCTGTTCTTACTTTAGTTAGGCTACTTTAGGCAACACGCATTACCTATGTATAAGTGTATAATGTCCTAAGGTGTAGCTAGGCCTACCTACACCTTGATAATGTCAGGAAACTAACAAAATGTAAGGTTTGAAATTCCCTCCATCGTGAACTTCCGGGTTCATTCAATGATAATAATATAATTAGGCTACCAATTAAAGTCATACCAAAATCGATGAAAATTTCACCAAAAAAAATTATATTACATCAATTTAAATAATAGAATAATAGCACCAAATAAAATAAAGTCACCCCTAATAAAATTATTCAAACACCAAAATAAATTTTTCTACACCAAAAACAATAATTCAATAGCAAAAACAATTATTCAACACCAAAATAAATGACAAAACCCCGAAAATAAATACATATTTTCCTAAAATAAATACAAATTTTCCCAAAATAAATACAGATTTTCCCAAAATAAATACAAATTTTCCCAAAATAAAGACATAATCCCTTAAAATAAATACATAATCCCACAAAAAAAAATAAATAATCCCCCAAATAAATACATAATCCCCCAAAACTAGAGACGGCGTCAAGACGCCGTTAAGCAAGTCGGAAGTCATCAATCAAATGTAAATTCCATCAACAAGCTGTCATTGGTGTTATTTTACCATTGCGCCTATGGCGTTTTTTCGTTTATGTCTATTTTTCGAGCCCACGGCTCATGGACGAAATAGCGGAACATACCAGGGACCTTAGAATCGCGGTATCTAGCCGCTGTGAAAATTTCATCAAAATCGTTAGAGTAGTTTTGGCTGTAGATCAGCCAGCCAGCCAGCCAGCCAGTCAGCCAGCCAGCCAGCCAGTCAATCAGCCAACAATTCTTACAGTAATCAAGTCCTACGACTTGCTAATAAATACATATTCCCCCAAAATAAATACATATTCCCCCAAAATAAATACATATTCCCCCAAAATAAATACATATTCCCCCAAAATAAATACATATTCCCCCAAAATAAATACATATTCCCCCAAAATAAATACATATTTCCCCCAAAATAATCAAATGTTCTACCAAAAAAAAGCAGACTCTTAGTTTCAGACTCTCCGTTGCCGTTGTTATCCGTTGTTATACCGTTGGACCCAAAGAGCGTTAGGTCCCAAAGAGGGTTAGGTCCCAAAGAGGGTTAGGTCCCAAAGAGGGTTAGGTCCCAAAGAGGGTTAGGTCCCAAAGAGGGTTAGGTCCCAAAGAGGGTTAGGTCCCAAAGAGGGTTAGGTCCCAAAGAGCGTTAGGTCCCAAAGAGGGTTAGGTCCCAAAGAGCGGTAGGTCCCAAAGAGGGTTAGGTCCCAAAGAGGGTTAGGTCCCAAAGAGGGTTAGGTCCCAAAGAGGGTTAGGTCCCAAAGAGGGTTAGGTCCCAAAGAGCGGTAGGACCCAAAGAGCGGTAGGACCCAAAGAGCGTTAGGTCCCAAAGAGCGGTAGGACCCATTGCCATTTAAAGTAGCAGGTTAGTAAAGGAGCAGGTTACAGAGGCGTGTTGGAGGAAGCAAATCAATAAACGAAAGTTAACATGTTACAAGATTATGCAGGTCTTTATAATTGGGTCTTCGTTTTTTACTACAGTATCGTCGGTTTAATATGATTAAACATTTTGTTTGATTTATGGAAATAATAATAATGAATGAACTTGTATAATTAAATTTTCCATAATATATTTGATGCTGGAAGAATTGTTTTTGGTTGACAAGTAAATTATTTTAGGGAGACTGAATAAATACGTACATTATTCCTAAGATGGAATCCATTATGGTTAATTGTATTGTAATTTGGTACCAAACCAAACCGGCAAAGCATACTTAGTTTCAAGCAAAAGTAATTGTAATGCACAAGGGCTTCAATAACATACAGTATATAGGCAAACATCTGGGCGGTTAAATATAACGTGCAAAGTAACTTTAAAAGATAGTACAACAATTTATTAAACATAAAAAACTATATGTAAAAATATTAAACACAGAAGAATAGTACTGTACAGTAATGTAGTTATAAATATAGGGGGGGGGGGGGGGGGGGGGGGGGTCATGGTGTGTTGGGGTTGGGGGGTTGTGGCGAACTCCCCAACCAAGGCGAACTGGGACGTCACTGTAGATGTTCATAAGATTATGCATAGCTTTGTCAATTTTTAAAAATATTAACAGAAGGATTTCAGAGAAGGTCATGGGCATTCACCACATCCTCGCTTAACATATTCCATATATATTTACGACTCGAGTTGCAAAACTATTTACATGGAACATATGATGACCAGCGGTCTCCCGTTTATATAGAGCTAAAGACGAGCCTCTAGTAGAGTACGAATGCTGTTGATTACTTAATTCGAAGAACTTATGTAAATCTACATTATCAATGTTATGGACAAACTTGAAAGTGTTTATCATATCAGCTGGTATACGTCTATAGATCAATGTTGGGATACCAAGGGAACGAAGACGTTCTTCATATGTCAAATCCTGGAGGGAAGGAACAATCTTCTGGCACGATGCTGCACACGTTCTAACAGGTCGATGTCTTTCTGCTGGTAGGGGTACCAAACTACTGTAGCATACTCGAGAAGTGGTCTTATAATAGCTCGATACAGGTTGGGGAACATACGAGGCTCCATAAAGGTAAATGTATGTTTCACAAGATTTAGAACACGCGTTGCTCTGGCTGATATGATAGAACAGTGAGTGGAGAATGAAAGATTAGAACTGAACGTTAAACCAAGATCCGTTTCTTCATTGACAGATTCTAGAATGGTACCATGCATGGAATAAGATGGCTGCGGATTCTTACGTCCAAGATGAACAACTTTACACTTAGCTGGTTTGAACTGAAGATGCCAACGATTTGCCCAATCAGCAAGTGAGTCTGGAGACAATCAATATCTGCAGAACTGTGGATTGGCCTGTAAATCTTGGTGTCAGCAACAAACACCTTGTAAATGGACGATACGACATCAGGAATGTCATTCACAAATATTAGGGACAAAATAGGGGCAGTCACCGTTCCTTGGGGGACACCACTGGAAACCACACGGGAACTACTTAGTACACCATTTACACGTACACATTGGGAACGATTAGAGAGGAAATTGCTGATCCATTGTGCCACACTACCTTGGATTCCATATGCGTTCAATTTTTGGAGAAGCAGCTTGTGGGATACAATATTAAAGGCACGACGTAAATCGAGATATACTTCATCGGCTCCGAGAGTGTGGTGGTCGTCTACATATGTACTGAAATAGCAAATAGTTGGGTAACTGTGGAACGGCGGGACCTTCCTCCATGTTGTGAGTCGGTGAATAGGTTGTTTATTGATTGAAATGTGTTGCCAAAGCATCTCTTACAAACTTCTCCCAAACTTTCGCCAAGATGCATGTGAGGGAGATAGGACGGTAGTTTTCCGGATTGGGTCTAGGCGGTTACTTAAGTAGAGGATTTATAATTGCAACATGCCAATCATCAGGCATCTCACCTGTATCAACATCAAAGGACATCATAAATATACTATGTCACGGAACAGCAATCACAGCTGCCAGTTCTTTAAGAACCCTGCTACTATGGAGATGGAGAAGATCTGGGTCATCAGACTTATTAGGATTTAGATCACTCCGGGAGTCCAGTACATCATCAACAGAAAAATGAAATTATTATTATAGATGACTAATTAATTAGTTCATTAGTAATTAATTAGTTAATTAGTAATTAATTAGTTAATTAGTACTTAATTAGTTAATTAGTACTTAATTAGTTAATTAGTACTTAATTAGTTAATTAGTACTTAATTAGTTAATTAATTAATTAATTGTATTAAATTAGCCGATCGGTTGCGATCGGACTGTTCAATTTGGAAGTTTGAACGCCACGAAGATGGAAAGTGGAAACGCAACCGCCAATGGAACCATCAACAAGTTAGCGATGACCACACGATAAATCACGCGTCGGAATCATCGCGGCCCTCAGCCGGAGTTTGCTCCCAGGCCCAGGGAATCCAGTAAAGGGAGGGTTTAGCCCAGCACTTGGAC
Source organism: Nemertoderma westbladi (assembly GCA_032718475.1). NCBI lineage: Eukaryota > Metazoa > Xenacoelomorpha > Nemertodermatida > Nemertodermatidae > Nemertoderma > Nemertoderma westbladi. The sequence continues at coordinate 56,702 of JAUCBJ010001727.1, forward strand.
CGTTTATTAAGTGTTGTCATTTTAATGCTCGCTCATTAAAAAATAAACTGATTAGAGTTACAATATTTACTATCTGATCAACAATACGATATAGTTTGCATACTACTACTAGGATCGGCATGCTGCAATGCAGCTGCATTTTTAAGAATGCTGTGCCGGCTTATAGACAAAATTGCACCGCCACAACTCCCTATCACCCATGACATTTGCTAGATCATTCGCATCTTCAAGGCCAGTGTCCTTTAAGATGCGTCTCAAGAAAGTCATGGACTGTCCACCATGCTTATTCATTCCATGAGGCTGCCAAAGTACAAGATTATGCACTGGCTGGTCCTCACGGCGAAAGCAATGTCCTGCAAAGCGGAGGCGATTTTGTTCTAGTGTCAAGCTTGGGGGAACCAATGAGACACCTCCAATGTTATATAGTGTCTGGTTGGAGATGTGTGCATTGTACTTGACACAATGAACCCGGCGTAGCATTCTTGTGAATGTGCCATCCATAGATTTGGTGTCCTCAGCAGTTAGAGCCCAGCATGGACTCCTATAGAGGAGTACTGGAACTACTGCTGCTCTAAATAATAGGACCTTCAGTTTCCGATTAATTCAATCATTATGAAACGTGGCTTAATGACGATGTACCAAATTCTTTACTCGTGAATGGAAGTAAATACTCGGTAATTGCCAGGACCGACCGTAAACTCCGTGAGGGTGGATGCCCAGCGATTTTTGCGCGTAACAATCTTAAATGTGTCGAAGTACCTCTCCCTGCTAACTCAAACAATACAGAATACTCGTTGGTGGCCATTGATATATTAGGCCATCTCGCTCTCTCCCATCGGTTAGCCTGTGTGTATAGGCCACCTCCCCGTCCGGATGTTTCAGATCACAGTCAGACACTCTGGAATGACCTATCAGTTCTTTGTGACGTTGTTTTTCCGTTTACCATTGTAGGTGATTTTAATTTTCCCCAATTCGATTGGAAATAATTTTCTTACCCCGACAATTACCTGTATAATAAATTCAGTGATTTTGTGTTACAAAATAGTTTATACCAGATCCAGTTAGTCCCCACTTGTGGAGATAATGTTCTGGATCTAGTGTTTACTACTGACCGGAAATTCATCAGCGACGTTCACACTGATGCGCCGTTTTCCACCAGTAACCACGATTGTGTTGTGTTTGATATCATTGTATGTAGAAATGACAGCGCACCTGCACCTATTACGGGATACTATGAGTACTCAAACGGAGACTATACTTCTTTTAATAATTATATTAGAAATGCTGATCTTCTTTCACAGCTTGCTTCTTGTACTACAGTGAATGAATATTACAATATTTTTAGTGCTGTAATTAAATCAGGTGTTGAACAATTTGTTCCTTTTAAATCGTTTAATGTCGATAAAAGAAAAAGTTATCCTTTATATGTTAAGCGCCTGCAGCGCGCAAAAAAAAGCTGTGAAAAAGGCGTAATACCGAGCATGGGAAACAGGCGTATCAGCGGGTGGCACATCTGCGCATACGAAACTAAAATTCTCAACTCGGCCGACCCCAATAAAATATTTAAATATATGAACTCCATAAGGAAAGGATCGTAAAGTAATTGGACCTTTGAAACATAACGGCGAAACTGTAGTAGATGACAATACTAAGGCGAAAAGTTTCGCCGACGTTCTTGCGGAAAATTTTTTGAATGACAACCACAGTGTCCCAATATTCAACCGTAGGGTTCCTACAGGTACATCTTTGTCTACTGCAACTCATAAATGTATTGTTATTTATGTTGGCTCATCCAATGCGAAGCGCGAATACACTCTCAATTCCTCTTTGCTAACCTCTGATACACACTGTAAGGACCTGGGCCTAACAATTTAATCCGATCTAAAATTCGATCTTTATTGTAGAGACCAAACAGCAAAAGCTTACAAAGTTATCAATATGTTATTCAGGAGCATCGTAACTAGTAACCGTCAAGCTTTAATAATAGCTTATAAAGCCATAGGTCGGCCACTTGTAGAATATTGCACGCCTGTCTGGTCTCCACATACAAAACGCAGCATAGACATGATTGAGGGTGTTCACCGCTACTTTAATCGTCGTCTGTTTATGCACTGTAAGTTACCCTACTCTAGCTACATGAACCGCCTCGAACTGCTTTCCCTACAACCTTTAGAAGTGCGTCGAATAATATTCGACCTAAAAATGGTTTACAAAATTACACACGGTCTTGTTGATCTTGACTTTGATAATTATTTCTCTCAAGCTCCCCGAGCTGGTCTTCGTGGCAACAGTAGGAAACTTTACGTACCTACTGTAGGTGTCGTTTAGATATCAGCAAACATTCTTTCTCATCTTGTGCAGTCAGATTATGGAATAATCTCCCTTCTTCAGTAGTTGATTCTTGTAACCTGAACATATTTTCACGCAAGTTGCTGGCGATCGACTTTTTGGAGCACTGTAATTTTTAGGCAGTGATTTTTATGTCCTTTTATTTTACTTTTTTTGTCCTCCTTTTATTAAGAATTGTGCATAATGACTTTTGTTGTCCCTTTAATGACTTTTGTTGTCCTTTTAATGACTTTTTATGTATGTATTTCGTCAAACTGTCAGACTGCTGATTTCTGGACTGTCAGACAGTTGATTTCAACATCCCTATGCCAAAACATTCCAAATTTGTTGATTTCTGGTCTGTCGGACAGTTGGTTTCACTATGCCTGTGCCAAAACATTCCATGATTCCATGATTTATAGACTATGAGATAGATTTGCATATGCGCCTGTGGTAAAAGACTCTATAAATTTAATAGTTTGTGGTTGTTGTCGATAATCGATTACCACATGACGTAGCAAAACACTCATTTTATAGCCAAAAACAATTACCAATTGATGGAAAGGAGCAGGTTAAGGCCGGATTTTCTAACCAAAACAATAAACAGTCACTTTACCAAATGAAGGAAGGGAGCAGGTTACAGAGGCGGGCCTTTCTAACCAAAACAATAAACGATCATTTAACTAATTGAGGGAAAGGAGCGCGTTACAGAGGCGGGATTTTCTAACCAAAACAATAAGCAGTCACTTTACCAAATTAGGGAAAGGAGCAGGTTACAGAGATGGGATTTTCTAACCAAAACAATAAACGATAACATTACCAATTGAGATAAAGGAGCAGGTTACATAGGCGGGTTTTTCTAACCAAAACAATAAACAGTCACTTTACCAAATCGGGGAAAGGAGCAGGTTACAGAGACGGGATTTTCTAACCAAAACAATAAACGATCACTTAACTAATTGAGGGAAAGGAGCAGGTTACAGAGGTGGGATTTTCTAACCAAAACAATAAACGATCACTTAACTAATTGAGGGAAAGGAGCAGGTTTACAGAGGCGGGATTTTCTAACCAAAACAATAAACGATCATTTAACTAATTGGGGGAAAGGGGCAGGTTACAGAGGCGGAATTTTCTAACCAAAACAATAAACGATCACTTAACTAATTGAGGGAAAGGAGCAGGTTACAAAGGCGGGATTTTCTAACCAAAACAATAAACGATCATTTAACTAATTGAGGGAAAGGGGCAGGTTACAGAGGCGGAATTTTCTAACCAAAACAATAAACGATCACTTAACTAATTGAGGGAAAGGAGCAGGTTACAGAGGCGGGATTTTCTAACCAAAACAATAAACGATCATTTAACTAATTGAGGGAAAGGGGCAGGTTACAGAGGCGGGATTTTCTAACCAAAACAATAAACAGTCACTTTACTAAATGAAGGAAAGGAGCAGGTTACAGAGGCGGGCCTTTCTAACCAAAACAATAAACGGTCACTTCACCAAATCAGGGAAAGGAGCAGGTTACAGAGACGGGACTTTCTAACCAAAACAATAAACGATAATTTAACTAATTGAGGAAAAGGGGCAGGTTACAGAGGCGGGATTTTCTAACCAAAACAATAAACAGTCATTTTACTAAATGAAGGAAAGGAGCAGGTTACAGAGACGGGACTTTCTAACCAAAACAATAAGCGATAATTTTACTAAATGAAGGAAACGAGCAGGTTACAGAGGCGGGCCTTTCTAACCAAAACAATAAACGGTCGCTTTACCAATTCAGGGAAAGGAGCAGGTTACAGAGGCGGGATTTTCTAACCAAAACAACCGGTCAGCCGGTAGGCCTACCAGTACCGTATTTAAATGGTAGGCTACACAATAGGCCTACACAGCAGTACCGGTGCCGGTGCCGGTACTAAAATACCTAAAATACCTGCTTTATACTTACATCTGTACAAGCAATACTACAAAATAGTGCTCTATATACTAATACCGGTACTGATAGCCTGAGAGAACAGCAGTAGAGAAACCGGTAGCATGGAACCTAACGGTAGATTTCTGGAGGATATAAAAAGTAAAAAAAAAAGGACAAAAAAAAGGATTTAAACGGACAATAAAAATTATTGCGTAATTTTTACACGACCCCCTGGTAATCCATTATTTTTAGCACAACAGTGACAAATATGTTTTTTGTCATTTTTTTTTATTGTTTTAGTTTTTCGTCTCGTTTTTCTTTTTATAAGTCTCAATTTTATTAGAAATTTAAAATATTATAGCAATTTGTAAAGTGTACTGTATGTGCATTACAGTATATTTTATATTCACTTTATAGTACCCAAACCCCCGTAAGTGCCTTGAGCCTGGGCAGTTTCCCTCCCTCGACCTTTTGTGTATTCTTTGTTCTGTATGTATGTTTCTATGTTATGTGTATTTCACATATTTTAATATCGAGTTTTAAATAAATAAATAAATAGCCGAGACTACTGCTTTTTTATTTTTATATTCAGCAGTTTATATGTTACTGGTACGTACCTGCAGTGCAGCAGTGTACTAGTGATACAGTAGCTGAATGCAGGAATGTCTACAACAGAATGTCAGTATTGCAGTATGCTCGAGTCAGTTCGTCATTCTGTCCTTGGTCAGATGCGATGCAGGATTGTGAAATTGTACCGGTACTGTAGCGCCAGCGGAATTGTACTGCCGGTACCGGCAAACTATAATGATAATGAGAGGAGCGTTACAATTTATATCGTATCCTTCATGCAGCGCGTATCGGCGGAGGTACCGGTATCTGTCATTTAGTTTAGGTTCCCTAACCGTAACCGAGCAACCGAAACGATCTCTGTTTAAACCTAATAGGCCCAGTAACAATAAATCTAGTGCCTTTAAATTCATAAGCTTATGTGGTTTGGTTATTGTTGCCAATCTCAGGTTTATAATGGCGTGGAGGTCACATGGTTCCGACAATGACGACCTGGTTAAACAACTAAAACGTGAGTTCCACTCCGGTTACAAAATAGTTTAAGATTACTGGATTAGGCTAGGCCTACATGCCGTACTAGTCTGCGAGGTTAAAACGTACCCCGGTTAAAACAGTAAAACGTATCCAACCAATAACGTACACGTATCACGTATAGCAGTATAGAGACGTATATCGGCTGATCGGATACGACTTAACCTTAACTTACAGACTTAGGTAGGCCTACTGGCCTATGTTTAATGTTTAATATTAAGGTAAAGGAAGAATAAGCTTATTGCTGTATTGTACGTGTACCTGTTCAGACTAAATATAAAATTCCATAAACGTTAAAATATATAAACTGAGGCTATGTATCTAATCTACCTACTACTGTACTACCCTAAAAATGTTGGTATGTAGTCCAAGTCAGTCGGTATGAACTATGAATGTCAGTATGTGGACTTACGTTTTAGAGTCAATGGCGCAAATTGAACGCAAACACAAACTAGGTGTTCAGAGGGTTTTAAAAATTAATTAAATTAAATTAAAAACATGAAGGGAAAGGAGCAGGTAACAGTCACAGTCAGATAGTGGCGGTGTTTTCTAATCAAAACAATAAACGGTAACTTTACCAATCCTGCAATCACCCCTCAGCCCCTCCCAATTTAGGTAAACGAGCAGGTAGGTACGTTTTAACTACCAAAACGTAGCCTACCTGTCTGGCCTACCCTTTGCCTTATAGCAATATAGTCAGACAGTGGAAACGTACCCAATATTGAGGTACGGTACGTTTTCGGCCGGGTACGTTTTAACCAGCCTGCCAGGGTCGTTTTCTCTTGTTCCCCTAGTCTGCTAGTCAGCCATTCGTGTAGTACCGGTATCTCTGTATCTTGGCAACCATGGCAGCATGGTATGTTGTTCATTGATTTTGAAAATCATCATTAATATAATAATCTTATAGGCCTAATAGGTATTAATAATATTATATTATATTCTTGTACAATAGTATCTGAGTATAGCTGTATAGTACCCGTATTACAGTATTACACCACACGTACTATCAGACCGCATGATGTAAAGCTGTAAAGGGTCCTTACGGTATGGTTACGGTTGGATTCCGTATATCAGTGTATAGTAAGTACATACTTTGATGAGTAAATGCTGTACTCCATTCGCAGAGTAGTGTCTATACTGAACTCACAATAAAGCAGTTGGTTCGACTTTGACTCAACCTAGACGACCTCACTCAACGGACTTTGGCTGCTGCTCTGAATAGGTACATTTCGACCGACTTGTGTTGTTTAACTTTATTTTATTCTGTATTGTATTTTTAACTTCATTGTACTCTGTATTGTATTGGTATTTAATTAAATCTCTTGTTCATTTTTTGAGTCAATTGCACGCGTTTGTGCCTTTTATCTAGGCCTATGGGTTTTATTGAAAATAAATGCCAGCTCGTGCTCGACTGCAGCCAGGACTGGTTTGCGCATGGTTGCAGAAGTATAATAATAAATGTTACTTTACATACACAAGTATTATTTATATAAAGGAAATAATAGTTAGGGGTTTGAGTTAGGCGATTAACATTTTATATCTGTTATCATAGGAAATGGTGTCATAAAGACTCCTGCAGTAGAACGAGCATTGATAACCATTGACCGAGGTAACTTTGTTAAAACCAATGCCTACGCTGATTCCCCTCAAACTATTGGATATGCGGCAACTATAAGTGCTCCACATATGGTTGGTATGCACACAATATTGTAGGATTTAAGAATTTTAATGATGCCCACTGAGCTTCATTTTTGGAAAAGTTTTACAATAGATATTTGCAAATGTAGACTGTGTTCTTTGCGATTCTGTGACTGGTGTTTTTCCTTTTGACATACATTCCAGAAATTGCTTCTTAAATAATTAGTCTAACAGCATAATACTTTAAATAATTAGATATTATATACCTATAGACACACCTGCAGGCCTAAACTTATACAAAATTAATATATGACATGCTGACATGTGTGACAACAATGACAATTAGCGTTTCATTTTCATTCACTTGTGTGCCCTCTCGCGTTACCTGTCATTTGTGCGCCCTCTTGCGTTACCTCTCACGCCCTCTCACATTACCTCTCGCGCCCTCTCGCGTTACCTCTTGCGCCCTCTCGCGTTACCTCTTGCGCCCTCTCGCATTACCTCTCGTGCCCTCTCACGTTACCTCTTGTGCCCTCTCACGTTACCTCTCGCGCCCTCTCGCGTTACCTATCGCGCCCTCTTGCGTTACCTCTCGTGCCCTCTTGCGTTACCTCTTGCATTACCTGTTGCGCCCTCTCGCGTTACCTCTTGCGCCCTCTCGCGTTACCTCTCGCACCCTCTAGCGTTACCTCTCGCATCCTCTTGCGTTACCTCTCGCACCCTCTCGCGCTACCTCATGCGCCCCCTCGCATTACCTCTCGCGTTATCTCTCATGCCCTCTCGCACCCTCTCGCGTTACTTCTCGTGCCCTCTCATGTTACCTCTCGTGCCCTCTCGCATTACCTCTCGTGCCCTCTCGCGTACCTCTCGCGCCCTGTCGCGCCCTCTCGCGTTACCTCTCACGCCCTCTCGCGTTACCTCTCGCGCCCTCTCGCGTTACCTCTCGCACCCTCTCCCGTTACCTCTCGCGCCCTCTCGCATTACCTCTCGCACCCTCTCGCATTGGGCCTTGGTGTTCCGTTTACACATTTTGGCCTCTTGTTTACGTATTTCGGCCTGTTGTTCGGCCTCTCGTTTACATAGTTCGGCCTCTTGTTTACATTTTTCGGACCGTATTTCGGCCTCTTGTGTTTGTTGTTTGGCATGTATTTCGGCCTCCTGTTTATGTCTTTCCTCCGCCAGTCCATCCTGTTCAATTTCCAGTTGGACATACTCATCTTCCATTCGAGCTTTAAGAGCCAATGCCCTTGCCCTCTGTTCTCGCAGCTGATCTCAGAGTGGTTGACCCCCTTGGGAACTGCGCGCTGAACCAGATATCTCGCTCCTAGCGCTGGAGTGCTGGTGCCTCGAGGACCCAGTTCTTTTTCCCTGAACCACGGTTCTGGTACCGGAGGTCCGTACTGATTCTGCGTCTGCCCTTTCAGTTTGTTTATAATACTGTTCCTCGTAGCCTCTTATGAGGCTGAGGGTCCTCCGATGTTGCTTGCAGAACTCGTCCAAATGTGCTACGTGTTCTTCGAGTCTGGGGTAGTTTCCCAGATCGGTTGCGGGAATGAGTTCCTGATATGCCTGTATCATGCTTTCGTATCGTTGTAAGATACTTAGGATATTCTGTAATTGAGTCTGTATATCGCTGAGGGGAGTCTCGGCGCCCTTTAGCTGTTTCTCGATGCCATAGTATGCTCGAGTCACTCCACCTTTGAGAGCTCCCAGTCGACGAGCCATGTTCTTCACATTCGGTGCCTCGTTGGTTTCCGAGTCTGTGTGGGGGTCCATTTCATCAGTATCGGAGACGTTACTCATCGTCATTCTAGCGCCTCGTTGATCGCTAGATATGCAATATCGTAAAATAGTTCTTCGTAGGTCTCGTATTCAGCCTGGACTACCCGAACGGTAATCCTGAATCGTCCAACATTCGTTCCTTGTACTTCGACTTCGACGTGCCAGATTCCTGGCTCAACTTGGATTATATCAATTGGTGTGATCGATACTTCCATTCCCTGTTAACAACTCTCTATATGTGATCTGCCGACTACGAGTTTTTTAGTTAGAGTTTGTAATTTGATTGAACCACGGCTTTGTCTTAAATCAAATACCAGAGTTTCCTCGTAGCGGGTGCTGGGTAAGCACGGAGAGAGTTTGAAGAGTACTGTAGGATTCCTAACTTCCACCAGTTGAAGTTGGCCGCGTGTTATTCTCAATTTTGTTGCCGTTATTCCCGACACCATGGGGGAAAACGCCGATGCTGGAGGTGGAACTTTTAGACCACGGAATTCCGGCCAGTCACCAGATATTGAAAGTGGAGAAGGAATACTTTCTTAAATGTAAGATTGCGGTTGAGAAAAGTTTCATTGGTTGGATATAATCTTTAATATAACTTCCCTACGGTTGAATCTTGATTGAGAATAAGTTGGGCTTCCCCAAACCAATATACACCAAATATTCATAATAATATAACACGACAATATAAATCCCTTCAGTACATTATTTAATTACCCACTGTTCGTTATAGATTTTAACCTAACTAATGTTCCCCAATTTTCCCTCGGTCCTAGTCTCGGTACCGTAGTATCGGTGTCGGTCGACCCTGTTGCGTGTCTGTCCCACCCTTCCCGAACCCTGAAGCGATTGGTCATCAGGAAAGCGGTACAGCTTGGCTAATGGTCGGTCAAGTCGGTGGACCCGTTTGTGTGTCCGTCCCACCCTTCCCAAACCCCGAAGGGATCGGTCATCAGGAAAGCGGTACAGCTTGGCTAGGGGTTTGTCGGTTCATCACAGGGACCCAACCACCTAAGCTTTCCGAGTCCTTATTCAGGCTCGTAGTTGCTTCGGTAGCCAAGAAGCTGCTCCGAACAGTCGGTAGGCCAGTGGAGTCTGGTCCTTTGTCTTTCGACCCCATTGCGTGTCCGTCCCACCCTTCCCGAACCCCGAGGGGATCGGTCATCAGGAAAGCGGTACAGCTTGGCTAGGGGTCCGTCGGTTCATCACAGGGACCCAACCACCTAAGCTTTCCGAGTCCTTATTCAGGCTCGTAGTTGCTTCGGTAGCCAAGAAGCTGCTCCGAACAGTCGGTAGGCCAGTGGAGTCTGGTCCTTTGTCTTTCGACCCCATTGCGTGTCCGTCCCACCCTTCCCGAACCCCGAGGGGATCGGTCATCAGGAAAGCGGTACGGCTTGGCAAGGGGTCTGTCAGCCCGTCGTGAGCCCCAACGGTTGGTAGTTTTCCGAGTCCTTATTCAGGCTCGTACTAACGCCGGGTGTGGAACCCACTCCAGGAAGGCAGTCCTTGTCGAACCCATCCTCCGTTAGTTGGTCGACCCGTCGCAAGTCCTTGGCGTATGTCGGCAAGCTTTCCGAGTCCTTATTCAGGCTCGTAATAACTGCCGGCGACCAGGGACCGCTAAGGATCTGTCTGTCGGTTCCCGTCGCAAATCCCTGACACAAGCAGCAGACTTTCCGAGTCCTTATTCAGGTTCGTAATAACTACTGTTGGCCAGGGACCGCTAAGGGCACTCCTTGTCCCTTAGGCCTAGCGAGTTACCAAATCCACCTCTACAGGCAGCAGGAAGTTGGCTAGGCCTAATAGTAATCAGGCAAACCTGAATACTGCTTAACTTTGCCTCCTACCCCTGGCCCTTAAATATCTCACATGAGTCCCGTACCCCGTAAGTTGCCCCAATATTCGCCCATAAATCGCCCCCAGTCCATTGAATATGCCCAAATCCCATGTTCCCACGCCCAGTAGTGATATTGGCATATTCATTTCAAATAAATCCGAAAAATATTCAACTCGCGTTAAGAAAAGTTGAAATACCGCGAACAACATCTGTCAATAGGTTCTGAGCAATTGATTTATCTGCCGGGTTTGAAATTTTGGTGGCGGCTGAAACTACCGAATTTGGAAGTTGTTAGGGAAAATCAGCGTAGACTATATTCAGTCCTTTACATGCGCCCAAGAAAATATAAATGTCCTTGATATCCCTGCAGATAATGATTCGTTCAGTATGCATTGTATTACTGAGTTTCATATTCATTGAATACGATCCAATGCAGGAGAGTTTGAGTCCGTTAACACTTTCGAAAGTTTCATTTACGGGTTTAAGGTTTCTCCTCTGAATACGGAGTTTCTTTAGGATTTTTATTCTGGCAACTGATACCTGCGCACCCGTGTCTGCGATAACGTCAAGTTTCCCCATTAGATTACCTGCAGTTGTAAGGAAGTCGACTGTTATAATGGGTTTGTCAGGGGAATTCTCTGTAACTCAAGCGACTTTAGGAGTTTCCATATCGAGTATCTGATATTCCGTATCATCAATGTGGGCTGAAGTTTCAGATTTCATAGTGACCGCTTCAGTTTCTTTTATCCCAGCGATAAAAATTCCTCTAGTTTTTTTTTGTTAGGACTGTTATTCCGCTGTTGACCCTTCTGTGATTTTTTCCAACATATCGCTCTGAAATGGCCATTCTTCCTGCAGTTCTTGCACTTGTTGTGTGTAGCGGGACAAGGTTTACCTGTTTCATATAGCTGTGACGGGACCTTGGAGTTGGCAGTATAGATCCCGACCAGTGTGTGTTATATGTGTCGCCACGTCCATAGGTTGCTAAAGCTATAGTCTGGATGTGTATAGTAGGCCGAAGGCCGTTCAAATAACTGAGTTTTACTGTCAGTGTTTATAATCGCAGAACGTAATAATAGCACAGTCTGATTATAATAGCGCGGTAGTGATGACGGTTAAAACTGTTCCGGTCTCACAACTGTATAGGAACCAACTGAACCAGTAATCAATAACTGCAATGGTTATATTATTATTAACACATACTAAATCAGCTCTACACTACTGAGTGGCCTGAGTGTCCAATAGATGCACTCTAATCACTCCCAATGTGCTCTCCCACCCACCATTGGCTTAACCTGATTAATTGTCACCTCGCCATTCCCTGTTGCCACTATCCCCACGTGCTAGCCTTACTAGCCTGTTTTTCCCTCTGATGTGGTTTGACCTCTTAACTCTCCCTGTGGCTTACTCTGATGTGGCGTGTATTGCCTTAGTTGGTTGTGAGGTGACATTATTATTGGTAATGTCACCTCACCAACTATAATTGGTAAAATGTCACTAATCCCATTTTCGGTGGGTAATGCAGGGAATTGAATCCGCTGACAATAGCCATGGTCATCCACAGAAGTAGCAATCCGTGGATTTCGTTGTCGATTTATCGTGCTGCTTGTTTGACCTCCAGGAATCATGTTTATGATTGTGGTACGGTATTGGCCCAATACTATTGGGGTTAATGAATACAAAGGGACGAAAAATGTCTTAAAAATAAATATAACTCCTCAATATCATCGAATAAGGATACGGGTTGGCGGGGTTGTAGCAAATCCATTCGCATTCCATCGGATTTGCTACAACCCCGCCAACCCGTATCCTTATTCGATGATATTGAGGAGTTATATTTATTTTTAAGACATTTTTCGTCCCTTTCAGTGAGTTCGCGATTGCGGCAGAGAACAACGGTCTCCTCCAGATCCAGAGCGGGTTTCTTAGATAAAAGTTCCTGTCTCACCTCGTCGTCTGTGATACCACCAACAATCAGGGTCGCCAGCCACTCGTCTTTGGTCATCGAGGTCAAGCCAGCATCATCAGCCAACTCGCGGAGTTGCAGTACAGAAATCATTGAATGATTCTTTGTTGCTACAACCCCGCCAACCCGTATCCTTATTCGATGATATTGAGGAGTTATATTTATTTTTAAGACATTTTTCGTCCCTTTCAGTGAGTTCGCGATTGCGGCAGAGAACAACGGTCTCCTCCAGATCCAGAGCGGGTTTCTTAGATAAAAGTTCCTGTCTCACCTCGTCGTCTGTGATACCACCAACAATCAGGGTCGCCAGCCACTCGTCTTTGGTCATCGAGGTCAAGCCAGCATCATCAGCCAACTCGCGGAGTTGCAGTACAGAAATCATTGAATGATTCTTTGTGTGACTGCGTGAGTCGGATGAGTTTAAACCAATCTACAACAATATTCTGTTGATTTCGAAGATAATCGTGTATTTTATCCAGAACCTCGGTTAGAGTTAAGTTAGTATCCTGTTGTATGCCGATTGCGTGTCCCACACGCCGGAGAAAGTCTGGGCTGCAGTAAGACCAAAAGGTTGCAACCTGGTCCTCCCGGGATCGGGCAGATAATTTTGTGATCTGAGCGTAATTGCCCCAAGATGTCCTCAATTTTTTGAATTTGGGATAGGCGATTTCGTCGTCGATAGCATCCAGAGGTTGGATTGTATGTTTAATTGAATCTGGATGGCTTGATCCGTGGGCATCGGCCTCCGGGTGACTGTAACGCCCGGATTACAGCATCCAGTTGCTGCTGCTGCATTTGTTGTTGGATTTGCATTTGTTGTTGTTGTTGTAGAAACATTTGCTGCATGAATTGCTGCATAGAGTTAGTTTCCGAGTTATCCTTCCCATTAACGCCAGCGTCATCCACATCGTGAATCGTGGGATTCCGCTGTCTGCAATCAATTGCGCGCCATAGTATCCGTCGCAAATCGATTGTGGAAGTTGTGTCAGCGAATTTTATTTGGAGATTTTTGAGATGTTGTTTAACTTCATCTCTATCTAATTCGTTGACCTCATTTCGGTTCAGGTGCAAAGTTTCTTTATCATTCGCTGCTATGTGAACTTTGTTTCTAGATCATTAATTGGAGAAAATATCACCACCTACACACTGCACCATGTAATAACCCCGGAACGTATAAAATAATACTGATAATATGCAATAAGCAGTGTAATATTAATATTCAGTACGTTTCAGGTAAGTATATAAGTGTCAGTCCATAGAACAGTAATACACAGGCAGGCCATGAATAGAACAACACAGTAAGCAATATATCTCCTACCTACCGGTACATCCCAGGTCTCAGATCCAGGGTCCAAGAGTATATCAGCGCCCTCTCGCGTTACCTCTCGCGTAACCTCTCGCGCCCTCTCACGTTACCTCTCGCGCCCTCTCACGTTACCTCTCGCGCCCTCTCGCGTTACCTGTCGTGCCCTCTCGCATTACCTATCGTGCCCTTTCGTACCCTCTCGCGCCCTCCGCCCTCCCGCATTACCTCTCGCGCCCTCTCACGTTACATCTCGCGCCCTCTCGTGTTACCTCTCGCGTTACCTCTCACGGAGTGACATTGTGTGTGTACCCTCTGTAACTTGCTAATACAGGTGTCCAGTCCATTTCAACAGTTACAGTTCAGCAAAGGCACAGGCTCCATCTGTGTGGCTCCACACCAAGGCTCCACACGGATATCTCGTTGTCACCATGACAATGAACAGAAATGGGGCTATGGTGTACCCCTGACGAACAACCAATATAACCCGGCATTGCCTCATAGTGCGGTGGTCGATCATGTTTATTTAGCCCACTACTGTTAGTTATGTAACACCACAGCTACCCAATTTCAACCCAAGATCTCCACTTCGCTAATTAATTTACACACTGATTACTTCACTAGCAGCAGTCGTTGCTATTTTGAGTTCTATAAATGAAATAATTTGGGTTCTCTGTGTTTCCTATTCGTTATTAATTCCCCTCCATTTATTTCCCAGCACGCAGTCGCCCTGGAACAGTTGTCCGCCCAGCTTAAGGAAGGCGCTTCCGTATTAGACGTTGGATCCGGTAGCGGCTATCTGACGGCCTGTATGGCTGTTATGGTTGGCGATACTGGAAAGGCTGGTGAGTAAATAATTATTTGTGTGGAATTTATCACAAGATCTGGAAGGGTTAGTTATGACATAAAACTACCCATACAGATTGGGCAAGCAGCTCAAGGGCCCAGTTAGTAAGTAACAGACAAGAAATGACCACACCGGTGGAGCCTTCGGTTTACAAATCCGTGGATTTGGATTTGAAGATTCTGTCAGTGGGATCGCAATTGTCACCAACACGCATTGAGACAGGAGACTATAACTTGTCTTCTGCCTCAAAACAAAACTAGTGTCAGAAACGCAAATTCACTTCGTATGCATTCCTCGTATGCAAATACTCGGAATGCATAGGAGTGGGTTTGTGGTGAATTGCGTTTGAAAATTGGTCTGGTGGGTATCAAATAAAATTTTTTTTTGCATTTGAAAGTTTTAAAAGTTAAAAAATTATAATTACAATTGAACCCAAGACAAATTCAAACGTAGAATAAACGTGTGAGACATGTTTATAAGAGTATAGTAATTTTGAAAGTCGTGAAAAGTTGGGAAGATGTCGTATTTAAACACCATGGTCACGGCTATTATATTTAGGAGTGTACTACAGATTGGTGCCAACAGTACAACAACCAAGGGTGCCAAAGGTTAGTAGCACCAGTGGCGTACACAGACCCCACTCAGTAGTTTGTAGTAGATAGAGAGAGGCGTTCGATAATCAAACCTGTGGGTTTGGTATAGTTGAGCTCTTCAGATAATGCTCATTCTAACTACACTATTCTAGTACAAGTATGGGGAGTAGTTAGGGTATCAAAAAGTGAGTCGGTCACAGCCAGTTTATCTCCGAAGTTTTTGCGCTATGCATGGGAATAGATACAGAGGATAGCTTGAGAGTGAGACAGGGTTGTTTGGGGAGCTGAACTTGAGCTGCTGGAAGGTGGGCCAGGTAGCTCGGGAGGCCAACCCCATGATACTGACTGATGGTTGATAGATGTTGTACGCATCTCAATCTCGCAATAGGGGCGCTAATGCACCCAGCTGCACCCTGCAGATGAGTTGTCAGGAGACTTTACAGACAATTGGCACGCCACTCGAAACGAGACCCGGACTCCACAGTTGAGTTCTCCACAGGGTTTGTTGCAACTCCTGCACCACAGCCACAGTCGTATCATCATCATCATGACTTTGGCTCGCGCCCCAGAACCACCTGATTAACTAACCTACGTTGATGGAATTGACAGCTGCGATCTTTCTTTATCGTGCGCTTAAGGATTTAGAAGTGCAGGGCTCGGGAACCAAACCCTGGGGTTTGGAACTCTCGAGTCCACGTACGACCCAAAGAACCCAGAGAGAAGGCTCACGCCTGAGTATCAAGATGAGGTAAAGATACGACGCGGAAAGACAACACCTGCTGTTCCGACATCCAAAAGATTCACGCCATCCATCCGTCTACTAACCATACCCACCCACGATCCGCGATTTATACGATATTTTACTCCAAATTATTTCGGGAAGTTTCGACGCACGCATTATTAAGCCCGAATATGTCCAATCCTTTATATATCATCGTCGCTCTGATATATACGTCCAGATTTATTGAAGTCAAGGTGATTCGCAATATTTTTATAAGAAATTAAGTAAATTTTGAAAACGGAAGGAAATTATTACGTATTTTTATATTTAGTTTGATTATCGGCCTTTAAAACGCAATAATATTTAGTTAAACATTTAGCCTCAAATACGTTTTATATTTAGATCCTTTGTTATTATTTGTTCTTTATAATATGAGATGGGAAATGGGGGACATAGTCATAGCCATGTTCCATTTCAACTAAGTAAATTGTTAATTTGTAAATAAATCGAAGGAAGTATATTTTGTAATTTAATTTGTATTTCGTATGTAATCATAATTATGCAATAGTTTATGCAATAAGCAGTGGCAATATTTGTATGTAGTTATTAGAATTATAGAACTGAATTAGTTGATTTATTTGAAAGTATAATTTTATTTTGTTTTTCAATAACGCCCTATCTCTTCTATAATTGGAGAGAAACTTGGCCTGTTTTTCTTGGAGCGGTGTTACGATATATGGCGCTGTGTGCTAAACATCCCATTATACAGTATAAAATAAATTAGATAAGTTTATATTAATACGCAATTATAGTATAATTAGATAAGGTAAATAAAATCTACCAGATCTACCATATTCATTTAATTTTATACAGTATGTAGCTTTAATTACGTATATTTTATAATAAAACCGCAGTATATTAAATTACGGGGGCAAAAACCTATAAATCTAATATATGAATTTTGATTGTTAAGAAGAGATGTAGGAACGACCAAACTCGCGGTGACAAATTAATAACAAATTAAACTGTGTGCAAATTTTCGACCAACAGGTCTTTTACGAGCACAAAATAAATAAATAAATGGTGTATGATTACTGGTATAAAGGATAAACCGTATTAAGGGAAACTGGCGGGAATTTTGAAATATTACCGATTTCAAAATTCCCGCCAGTTTCCCTTAATCAATCTTAACAATCTAATCAAATCTAATCAACCTTAACAATCAATATGATACCCCCGGTGACGTGGGCGAAAGAATATCTTAATATATGAATTTGTCGTTATATAATATCCATTGAATCTACTTAATAATTGTGCTAATTTCGCCTGTATTTCTATATTAACTAGAAAGCCTGTGGCCCTTCGGGCCACAGCTTTCTAGTGCACGTGCAGATGATATATGAATATGTGTGGGAGATTTGAGAACTGCATACGGAATAGACACCATCATTAAATAAAACACCACCCCCATAAGAGATAACTGTCAAGTTTCAACTTTAGTCAGATTGTAAATAACAAAATTTCCAGAAAATGATCACTTTCAGATCCACCCTCTACCTGCGGACTGGTGAAATGCAGACGGCGCTGCAGTTTGGTAAAGGTGGGGTTTATGGTGAAGTAAAATGCCTGCCTTTCAAGTTTCAGCTTAAACAGATTGTAAATAACAAAATTGGTGTAGATGTTCACATTCAGACTTCTAGCGGTAGACTGAAGAACTGTAGACGACTCTGGGACTCCGTAAAGATACAGAATATGCTGCAGTAGATTCCTGCCAAGTTTCAGCTCAAAGGGATTAAAGAGAACCAATTGGGATGAGGTGTTCACTATCAGACAATTCGCCCTCTAGCGGCAGATAGGGGAACTGTATACAACTCTGCGACTCCGTAAAGGTAGAGCCTATGCTGTAGTAGATGCCTACCAAGTTTCAGTCTAAACCGTTTGTAAATAACAAAGTTGGAGAAGATGTTAATTTTCAGACATTTCACCCTCTAGCGGTAGACTGGGGAAGTGTATAGGACTCTGCAACTCCGTAAAGATAGAGCCTAGGATGTAGTAGATACCTGCCAAGTTTCAGCTCAAAAGGATTAAAAAGAACCAAATGGGATGAGGTTTTCACTATCAGACAATTCGCCCTCTTGCGTCTGACTGTGGAACTGTAGACGACTCTACTACTCCGCAAAGATATAGCCTATGCTATAGTAGATGCCTACCAAGTTTCAGTCTAAAAGGATTGTAAATAACAAAGTTGGAGAAGATGTTAACTTTCATACATTTCGCCCTCTAGCGGCAGACGCGGGTACTGTAGACAACTCTGCGCGACTCAGTAAAGATATAGCCTATGCTGTAGTAGATGCCTACCAAGTTCAGTCTAAATGGATTATAAATAACAAAGTTGGAGAAGATGTTAACTTGCAGACATTTCGCCCTCTAGCGGTAGACTGGGAAATTGTAGACGACTCTGCGACTCAGTAAAGATTCAGCCTATGCTGTAGTAGATGCCTACCAAGTTTCAGTCAAAACGGATTGTAAATAATAAAGTTGGAGAAGATGTTATCTCTCAGACATTTAGCACTCTAACGGTAGACTGGGGAACTGTAGACCACCCAGTGACTCCGGAAATATACAGCCTATGCTGCAGTATATAGCTACCAAGTTTCAGCTCAAAAGCATTAAAAACAACCCAATAAGATCAGGTTTTCACTATCGGATAATTCGCCCTCTAGCGGCAGACGGGGGAACTTCAGACGGCTCTGAGTATTACGTTGCAACGAGTTAGGGCGAGACCTATCTAACGAGCTATAGTAAGCGAGATTTCATCGAGATTAGATGTATAATATTAGATAACATAATAATACAGTAAGTATAGGCCTATAGAAATAATTATTTTTACTTTTAATATTCATAACAGTAAAACAAAAATGTTATAAACCTCTCCTTCCATGCAGCCAATGATTGAGAAAGCAGAATTACTACAACCCAAACCCACCCCAATCAACACTCCAGCCTGCTTGCTCCTTATCTGTGCCCAGCCAGCTAGCTGCGAGTTCAATAATTACCTTAAGGTTGCTACAGAAAACAATCCTTCCCTATTCAATAACAATAGGCCAATTCGATCGTGCTTGGCGAATATGACATATTTATACACTATTTGTTTTTTAATCAATAAATAATCATACATATTTATATTAAACACTCGAATAAAATAAATACTTTGTGAGAATGGGACACGGCGAATCTACCCATGTTAATTTTATACCAGGTGGGATAAATGTTAGCCCTCTAAATCATTAATTACCGATAGAAGAACCGAAATAATTCGATAAATTTCGCCCGAAAATCACGAAAATCGCCCTCTAGCGGCAGACGGGCGAACTTCAGACGACTCTGAGTATTACGTTGCAACGAGTTAGGGCGAGACCTTTCTAACGAGCTATAGCAAGCGAGATTTCATCGAGATGGGTTCGATTGTATAGCCGATGACAAACACACAGACAGACTGACTGACTGACAGACAATCGATATTTATATATATTAGATCGATATTTGTGCTAAATTTACGTTTAAATTGCGCTTTTAATAATTGCCAAATTAATTTAGGGGAATTATGCATTTCTGCTCACAGGTTTGTCAAGAGCCCAGCTGGGAGAACCCTGGATCTGACTGATCATGTGAGAAGAATAGATATTGCGTCATTCTTATTCAGTTTTGTGTCAGCCATCTTGAATTTGTAAAATTTGTGCTTCGATTGACAGTAAATTTGCTGGTTTTCTGCTTACAAAATGTGACTTTGCAAATGATTACTGCTTCATACTGATTTTTGATTAATTCTGATTGTATCATAATCGCTACAATGTAATAAATCTCAGTAATCTTTGTTTCTTCAATGACTGTCTGACTGTTTGATGTATTATTACGCCATTATGGTTACAGCTCGCTTTAGCATGCAGGGCTAAAGTAGGAGACGCGGGCGCACTATTCGGGAATGGCGACAGAGCAGGTTGGACGATCCAATGTGCGGCAGTGCCGGCTAGTGACTGTTGGGTCGGGCTGATTTAAGTCTAGGACCCGGAACGGTCACCTTAAGGTAGTAAGGGCAAAGTAATCCAGATTTTGTCTCTCAATAATTTTAGTTAGTTAGGGGTAAAAGACCACATTAGCTTTTAGGTGATCTTGGATAACTACGCTATTGCTACTAATGTGGCTATCGCTGCACTAGCGCTACGCTATTACTTATTGTTGTGTTGTTTAGGGAGTGTCTGATTCTTTGTTGTAATGTTTTAGATAGACGCTATTCCTCGATTGTTTTCTATTTCTTAATTGAATGCTTGGTTGAATCGCAGTTAGGTCAAGTAATACAGTATTTAGGCTGACTCTAGTGTAGCCCAGTAGCGTAACTAGTTAGCGTTACAGTTCTGGAATACATTAATTTAGATAGTTCGCAACTCTGTATGTTTGAATAAAATGTAGTTTATGCTAGTATTTAGGACAAATAAGGATTCGTATGCTGCATAGCGGAGAATAGTTTAGTTATTTACGCTTAGGGAATATTTGAACTAATTTACGCTGGGCGGTTATCTGAAATAGCGGGTTTCGCAAGTTTTACACGTTCGTGGGGACTTCGCGCAGCACGAGGCTCAGTTATGAGACACAAATATTAAAATTTAGAATATAATAAAAGCAGTACTCGTCTTCATTATAATCCTCGTTGTGCTCGTCCAGATTTGTATTTAAATATATTTCCTAAACGCAGACTGGCGATCTTTATAACTATCGATGCGTTCAATATGCGAATCCAGGTGATTTATAGGAGTATAGTCAACGCAGTACTCGTCTTCATTACTGCATTATAATCCTCGTTCTGCTCGTCCGTTATCTATATATATAAATATCATGTGTCTGTCTGTCTGTCTGTCTGTCTGTCTGTTTGTCTGTCCAAGCTATACGTTTCTACACACAAGCACCAATCGGAGCTCTCGATACATCGAACGAAAGCTCTCGTCACGAGCACGTGCACTGTCGCTATCTCGAGTCTTATTTTACGCGTTTGTTTGCGTGAATGCTGATTTCGTGAATTTGGTACCGGTAGCGCAGTAGGCCTAGCAGTTCATTCTGTCACTCTACACGTTGGGTCTCGACTATTATGCTACTTTTTCATGCGCATCTAAGTAATGCAGACTGCCCCGAGCACATGGACGTGAAACGTCGTTATATCGAGGCTAATTTTATGCATCATTTATGCGTGAATGCGTATTTGTGGACAAATCGGGCTATTATTCCATAGGCCTAACCATTTTTCGGCCAAATTACAGGTCAACCAGCAGGAAACTCTATAACAGTGGTTGTACCATCAGACTCAATCTGTTCTAAATGATACTTTGCAGATATGTTCCCGACCATAGACTGTGTGATTGGGAGGACACTGATCAATCTGCAGTTCTCCAGTCTGCCGCTAGGGGGCGAAATGTCAGAAACTGAAAACCTTCTCCAATTTCGTTATTATTAACGCCTTTTAGCTGATACGTGGCAGAGGTCTACTACACCATAGGCTGTGTGTTTTCGGAGGATGCTGACCAATCTGCAATTCCCCAGTCTGCCGCTAGGGGAAGAAATATCTGAAAGTGAAAACCTTACCCATTTCGTTGTTTATAATGCTTTTTTGCTGATACTTGGCAGAGGTCTGCTACACCATAGACTGCGTGTTTGTGGAGAACTCTGAGCAATCTGCAATTCCTCTGTCTGCCGCTAGGGGGCGCAATGTCTGAAAGTGAAAACCTTCACCCATTTCGTTGTTTATAATGCTTTTTTGCTGATACTTGGCAGAGGTCTACCACACAGAGACTGCGTGTTTCGGGAGGAGCGAGAACCAGTCTGCATTTCTCCAGTCTGCCGCTAGGGGGCCAAATGTCTGAAAGTGAAAACCTTCACCCATTTCGTTGTTTATAATGCTTTTTTGCTGATACTTGGCAGAGGTCTACTACACAAAGACTGCGTGTTTGGGGTGGAGCTAGAACCAGTCTGCATTTCTCCAGTCTACCGCTAGGGGGCCCAATGTCTGAAAGTGAAAACCTTATCCCATTTCGTTATTAATATGCTTTTAGGCTGACACTTGGCAGATGTGTATTACACCATAGGGTGTGTCTGGGGAGGACGCCGAACAAACTGCAGTTCTCCATTCGGCCGCTAGGGGGCGAAATGTCTGAAAGTGAATACCCTCTCCCATTTCGATGTTTATAATGCTTTTAGGCTGATGCTTGGCAGAGGTCTACTACACCATAGGCTGCGTCTTTGTGGAGAACTCTGACCAATCTGCAATTCCTCCGTCTGCCACTAGGGGGCGCAATGTCTGAAAGTCAAAACCTTCACCCATTTCGTTATTAATAATGCTTTTATGCTGATACTTTGCAGAGGTCTACTATACCATAGGCTGTGTTTTTGTGGAGAACTCTGACCAATCTGCAATTCCTCAGTCTGCCGCTAGAGGGTGAAATGTCTGAAATGAAAACCTTCTCCCATTTCGTTGTTTCTAATGCTTTTTTTTATACTTGGGAAAGGTATACTACACCATCGGCTGTATGTTTGGGGCGGATGCTAACCAGTCTGCAGTTCTCCAGTATACTGCTAGAGGGTGCGAAATGTCTGAAAAGTGAAAACATTCTCACATTTATTTATTAAAAATGCTTTTAGGTTGATACTTGGCAGAGGTCTACTGTACTACATCATAAGCTGCGTCTTTGGGAAGGACGTTGACCAGTCTGCAGTTCTCCAGTCCGCCACTAGGGACGAATTGTCTGAAAGTGAAATCCTTCTCCCATTTAAATTCTTTAGAGTTTATTCTTGGCAGCGATCTAAAAGTACTGTACAGTACCTACTAAACTAAATAAACTATAGGTTGTGTTTACGAGGATGATAACCACCTGCAGTTCTACAGTTTAACCTTTTTCCATATTTTTACTATTTATAATCCTTTGGAAATGATACTTGGCAGGTATTTATCTACTTTATACAACCTACTGTTAGCCTTATGTTGTACGTAGTATATAGATATTTGAAAAGTAAATCAGCTTCAGTCCTTTTGTTTGAGAGAACACTCAATCATGTGACGTTTTGTTAAGTTAAGTTAATTAATTAATCTAATGTTTGGAATGGTGAATAGGCTTGTGAACTAGAAAGCCGTGGCCCGAAGGGCCACGGGCTTTCTAGTATATATATATATATATATTTAAATATATTTACTAAACGCAGACTGATGATCCTCATAACTATCGATGCAATCACTATGCGAAGCCAGGTATGGTTTATAGGAATATAATAATCGCAGTACTCGTCTTCATTACTGCATTATAATACTCGTTCTGCTCGTCCGTTTTGTATTTAAATATATTTACTAAACGCAGACTGATGATCCTCATAACTATCGATGCAATCACTATGCGAAGCCAGGTATGGTTTATAGGAATATAATCAACGCAGTACTACACAGCTAAATGCAGTCGATGCAGTAATGATATTCAAATAATGAATTGAATTTACCTGTGGGGCGAGACACGTAGACGGCGAGCCTTGGCATACGGTTCATATAGGGCAAATGGGGCATGTCCGCCTGTCTGTCTGTCTGGTAAATGTTTGAACGCGAATTTCTCGGCATCACTAATTCGAAATTGAACCAAACTTAGTAGGTAAGTAGTAGAGAGAAAGTTTGTAAAGTTTGGTGAAAAATCATGCAGTCTGACGTCAGCTACGACAGATTATGTGGTTTTTAGAAAATGTAAAATTTCTCGGGAATACCTCATTTTCCAGAGCTAAAATTTTGGTTGCCTGTAGAGAATCTTAAAGTCTATCTTTTACGAAATTGAAAAGTTTAAGACATTTAATTTGGGATCCGCTAGAGACTCCGAAGTAATGACACAGGCCTACCGGTACGGAACTGCTGTACTGTACAAGTACGAAATTGCAGAATAATAATTTGACACCACCTAGCGGATTAATATATAATTGTATATCGATCGATTACACTTTATAGCATGGGGTATGGGGTCCGAGCCACGAAGTTGGCGGAGCCTTTGCGAACTGACGTTATCTCTTAGGGGGGTAGGTCAATTATGACAAATATTTCATTCAATAATGGTACTGTATGTCGCCATCGTCGCTACGATTGTCACTTAACTCATAACTTCGTCGGATTTAAAGCTCTCGTGTCTAAAAGTAGTAGGCATCAATTAGACCACAAGGTTTCGGTTTTTTAGGGACTTCCAGACACCATCAAATCATCAGTCTCTCGCTAGAGGGCTACATGTCTAGACATTAAATATCCTCACATTTCTTTGCTTTAAACCCGTTCTAGCTGAAACTTGGCATATTTGTACTAGACCATTAACTGTGTCATTCAAAGGAGGCTCATCAGTCTGCAGTTCTCTAGTCTGCCGCTAGAGGGCTAAATATCTCAAAGTGCAATCATTGATTTAGCCTAAACGTACTTGTCAGATATGTGCTAGAACACGTCCGGTGTGTTTGCCGGGCTAGGAATCAGTCCAACCAGTTCTACCTCACCACTATTCCAGCAAAGTGTAATTCTATAGGACATGCAATAGTGTTAGGCCCCAGACTAATAAGACAACTTGCTTATTGTTTATCTCGCAAAATGATTGGCTGAGTATTTAATGGAGATTCTTTAGAATAAATATAGCTAAATAATTTTGTTGTGACATCGACATGGTAAATTAATATTTCAGTATCAATACTAAAACGTCATAAGGTAAGTTATAATATTTCTTACAAATTGGGTCGCCTCCACGCCTAAAATATATTACTTTTAAAACACCAATTTTCTGTTAATACCTGCCTGTCATCAATCCTCTGTGTGCCTTTGGGTTGGGGTGCAGATTAAGGGGGGGGGGGGGGGGGGGGGGGGTTGAAAGCGAGCAACTTTCCCCTCTTATGATTTATTTGCGGTTTGGTTAATTTCTTAAATACGAGATTTTGTCTAGAATTGCTCAATTTTAATTTGTATCTCATAACTGAGCCTCGTGCTGCGCGAAGGCCCCACGAACGTGTACCCTTTGTTAATGCCTCAGTGTAAAAACTTAGATAATTCAAATAGGCCTACACAGAAATCCTATCAAAAAATAATAAGCCTAATATTTTGAGAAATAAACACTTTTGGATATAAGCCTTATTATTGACAATCATTATTAAATCTGTCGTTTAGCTATAAATTTAAATATAAATATATTAACAGACTCTGTAGGAATATCAGCTAAACAGGTTGAGAATAAATGAATAGCTCGGTAGGTAGTCATAGGCGTAGTCAGGCAGGCAGGCAAAGAGCGATGCCACTGGCTAGCTAGGAATACTACTACAAGTCGAGCGAACTCGGACAGTGGAAATGAGATCCTTCCAGGCTTCCCGATTCTCCATAGTTGTCGCAATTTCGTTTCTCCCAAGTTCAGTATCCCTTTCAAGTTGATCTATATATGTTATGGCAGGTCGTCCACGACTACGCTTTCCATGAGTTGGTTGCCAGAGAAGTAGATCTGGTATGACCTCGTCTTTACTTCGCCAGCAGTAGTGCCCACTGAATCTTAATCTGCGTTCACGGCGGGTGGTTGATACAGGCGGTATTGTACCATAAAGCTCGGCGTTTGTCATGTGTTGTCTCCAGCTGATGTTTAGGGCTGCCCTTAGTAGTCTTGTGTAGCAACCATCAATTCGTTGTTCAAGTAATTTAGTCAGTGTCCAAGTCTCACCCCCGTATAAAAATACACTTTCCACTGTGACTCGAAAGAACTTAGTCTTCATGTGCCTGGAGAGATCTGATTTAAGACTAGGACTAGGCTAGGAATATAAAATCCATATTAAAAGGTACAGTAAACAAAGGGCTTATTACTGTTAAAAGCACCCCAGGGCGGTCTTTCCTTTTGATATGTTTGTATTTTCAAATGAAACAAATTTAATCAAGCTATAACACATCAAGCTAATCGTTCTAATTTATAAGCCAAACAGAAATAACCAAAACAATAAATTTGATTTGACTTCCTAAGCTACTTAATATGAGTGCGGTTTGAGACGCATCTTAAAGGACA